>PDGT01000016.1:240106-262286 GCA_003671415.1 Megathymus violae | reverse complement strand
GGGGATTAGCGAGGTTATGATTAGGGTCGCCATGAAATTCGAATTTTTCGTATGAAATAAGGATTAGTAAAATTATAAAAAAATATTCTCAGTGGGATGTCGGCTGCGTGACGTCCTATCACGACTATTCTAAAACAGTGATAGAATAGTATGTTTTTTATAAAATGGTATGATTAAATATTAAATCTGAATAATATACTACATAAATTATTCTCCCCTTTACGCTTCACTTGATATCGTCTTGTTTTTCCCTTATTTTAAAATTGTCGGAAACAAATAGCTTCATTAATTGCATTTTGTTGCTTTACTAGAAGTAAGATTCAAAGGAAAATAAATACAACCCCCATCAGAATTCCCTGTGCCATGACATGTGAGGCATGACAAATATGACATCACAGACATGCCTGACCCGAGAATAAACGTTTATCTGCCACATAAATGTCTGCTTCGGGCATCAAACTCGGGACCCCTCGCTCGACAGGCAAGATCAACTAGCTACGGGCTGGTCTAGTAATTAACAAACAACACAAAACCTAAGTATATTTTATTGTACCTGTAGTTATGCATCTTTTAGTATGCTTACGCTAATTCTGACTATCGACTGTTACTTTTCCCGTGGGTACGACTTATTTATTTACACGATAGTAAAAATCCTTATTTAGTATAAAACATTGTGACCATACTGTCTCCCCTGTCCAATACCGTTGGTAATGGGAAGGATATTGAAAATTTTCCGAGGGACTTACGGGTTAATTGGTGAAGATAGATCACACCTGCATAATCGGATTGATTGCGTTCAACAACTGTAGGTTATATGTATTTCGTCCTTTAGCCTACGGAGTTATTGGTGTAACAGAAATAAATGAGTGTACCCAGATTTAACGTCATCTGTCTCTTCGGCCATATTTGACTCTTTAATGACATGCGTTTATAACGACCGTTATTATCACGTACGGTATTGCGTTATCTTTACCAGGTGATTTTGATGATAGGAATGCACATTGGGTGTAATTACTCCACTCAATGTTATGGGATGTAACATCTTATGCTTTGTCCAAAAAAGGTATTTAAAATTTGAATATGTTAAATCTACCCAGATTTGATGGTCTGTATAATATAGTTGGCTAAACAGTGTTTTAAAATAGATGTGTTAATAACGTTCATTATTATTGTGGTAGTACGATTCTTCCTTTGTATATTTTAGAATAGAACGCATACCGTCACATATAGGTATCACATAGTAATATGGTAGTAGTCCTTTAATGGTTTAACGCATCAAGCTTACGCTTAAACTATGACAATCACTCCGATAATGTAATGGTACGAATTTAGAATTGATGAAACCAAAATTATTATGATATACACGAGACAACGATTTATGTCGTGAACGGATAGCGATGAAGATATCATCCAAACACCGTTGTGATGTGTTTGACAACATCTCACCTACAATATTTTCTATCAATAAATAGTATCATGGTCATTAGTTGTATTAATGTTTTTGACAAGAGATGTCGTGTTATTTCACCATTGATGCTATTCGTTTATGAAATATATACCTATATATTCAATAATTATTTAACTATATGTTTTTTGTGTACGTAATGTTATATATATTTACAACCAATTTTTATGATAATTATGATCTTTTCATATTTTACATTTATGTATTAATACCGTCATCGCTGATATCTGCTTAGCCCAAAAGTTGGCCGGTAGAGAATGCTTTCGGCTCTAAGTCCGCCTTTTATACCATATTGTATTAGGTATAACAAATTTTAAATAAATAAACGTCTCTAAGGGCATTTCCCCTATACATTTCTCTGCATTAGGAGCAAGGTAATTTTTGTAAAGGATACTCATAGATATATCTTATGTTTAGTGCAATGTTGTCATAGAAATTAGTTGCGGGTCCTTTAGAGTAGAACTTTATTCTGAAGTTTGTAACAGATGTCCGGAGGTAAAGGTCATGTATCGCTACGTGATCCTGCTGCTAAAGGAGTGATGGCTTAAACTTACTAAAAACTAGTAAAACATCCATGTAAATAAGCGATGCATCCCAAACTCTTCATTAAGGTATTCCTTGTAACCGGGAAGGCCTGAAGCGTACTTCAGCATAATCCAATGTACATGGTTTTGTGGCCACTTCAAATGTCAGAATTTATGTTGCCTACCGATTTCCGACATAGCCTTTTCATTCTTATACTAGTAGCCAAAAATTTAAGTTCTATCCACGTTGTCTGGATTCTTGGATAGTCATTTTCCGCAGTCCGATTTGCGAGAGCGTTTCTCCTGCGCACGTGTATAGGGCGTCATCGCAGAACGTTATGGCATGGAGAACTAGAAAAAAGGCGTAACATATAAAAAGCTCTCCTACACGGCCGGCCATGTAATGGCGTCTCTTCTGGGTTTGCACATGTCCACAGGCGACGGTGGCTATTTAACATAATGTAGTCCGTCTGCTTTTCTTTAGACAAAAACGATTTATAAAAAGTGGGTAAATAAATTCTAGTAACCGGAAAACATTTACGTTTTAACAAGCATAAATTACCGTCCAAAATTTTGAAACTCCAACTACCGCCTGTCTCCGCAGTTGCTTGACCAAAATCAAATCATTCTTAAATCAAATCAAGCTTAATTAAAATGTCATAAGGAAAAACCTTTACACCCTCACTAGGGTTTCCTGTATTGCGGGTAGCATGAACAATATGAACATACATCAATGTGGTCAAAGACCCATGACAGAAGAACAAACATTTATCTAACACATAAATGTCTACTCTGATCGGGAATCGAAGCGCGGGCCCCTTGGTCGACAAGGCTGGGTTTACTGGGCCACGGGGACCTCGGACATCAAACTCATTATCGTCATTTTCCGCGTTACTAATGTTATAAAAAGGCTCTTAATTGAAGTAATGGAGGGATTCGTCATTGTCTTTATGCTGTATCAGCGTAGAGCAGATTTTCTTACGCGTTTTCCTTGTCGTTACCAAATGATAAATTAGATTATATGGAAGCATGAAGTGTGTTACTTTCATGAGATGGAGACATTATTTCGCGTGGCTACGTGACATCGAACTTAGGTTTTTGGAGTCGTTTGTTATTGTTTTTATGTGATATATATTTGTTTATGCGTGACAATATTTTATATTGTTAATAGTATTTAAAGAAAAACCAATACTCTGCTACGGGATTTTAATAAGTTGAACCGTGGATCGTCTAGTTGGTCGGTGTAAAGCAATAATTATGCTCATTATCATAAAAGTTTTGCGAGTAATTTGGTCACCCGAAGCGAATTCGAGAAATATGAATCCTACATTGACAAATAGTAACCACAATCAAAACAATTGTTATTCGTATTATCAGGTGGTTTGAATATTATTCATATTTAGAGTTGCGATCATTTTTGACCTCATGTAAAGGCAGACACTGTTTTTTACTACATATTGATGATGAGTGTATTGTTTCGTATAATGATATAAATGGCAAGAATAGTCACACACACTACACATATCTTGTGTTGTGTGTGATATGGACATATACAAATGAGACATGATGAAGAAATAACACCAGAATACAATTATTTTTTCTCCATCTGATATTATTATATATTTTTCCAACTACAAATGGAATCTAAGACATCACACAACCAATTTCTTTAGCACCACACTTACACATGGTCGACTCAATGTAGTTTATACTATAGTTCGTGTGTTTTTCTTAAATTTTAAAACAATGTTAAACTTAGTACGATGCCATACAGTTTTTAGGTACACATTTTGATTGGTATGACAGTTGGAGAGATTCTAATATGATTGCTATACATTAAAAGTAATTCCGACCTAAACTGAACAACTTAGCGATAATAACTTGAGTTAAAGGTTTTATATTGAAACAGCATGGTATTGATTTTCTCAATATCGAAAGCCATATTAAAAAGACATAACTGTCAAGGATTTAAAAAAAATCAACTGAAACATTTTTATAGCAGTAGATTTCCAATAAACCTTGACATGGAGTATGTTTAGTAAAATCTAACATGAAATTAAAAAAATAGGTGTCTCTACTGTAAATGTTTACAGTAATACAAAGTTTCCAGGTGTTCCTATAAACTTGTGTGATAAATCGTTTCAAAATCTATTATTATTTTCAGATTTTTTATGAAATTCAAGCCACAGTTCCGATCATTATAGTCTTGTAACAATCGTTAAGACATATCAGAGGTATTTGTGGCAGCATGAAACTTCCGTCTCTCAGTAACCTGCCACCAATCTATACTGGGGTAGCGTGGTAAATGAAAGTTGCTTTAGACATACTCAAATACGGCAAGAGATCCTGTCCTTGTCCTGCAGTGGACCGGCAATATTGAAGTTAATACACAGTTATACACTATGTGGGTCACCGTATTTTAACTTATCGTCTCATCAATGGCTACTTTGTTTTACTGTTTATTTAATTGTAGTTGTTAGTATCAGGCGTTACTTTACAGAAATTCATTGTTATTAAATTAGTATTAATTTACTTTGCAATAATTCGCAAGCACAGTTTATTTAACTGTGAATTTGCGTTTTTTTTTCTCTGAATTCTTAACGCCTTATCTTTAATCAGATCAAATTACCGGTATGAATGCATACCAAAAATATCGACCTGTGACTACTTTTTAAATTGTATACAATATTATGAGTAATTGGTAGAAGGCTTCTTTAAATGAAACCAACTTCGATTTACTGTTTCACTCGATGATTCCATGAGCCTTATAATTATATACACAATCCTACGGTTTCTCTATTTTCTTCAGAACATGATATTGACTGGTCAGGAAGCGACCTGTTACCCATTTACCAATGCATGATCGCCATTAGGGTACCTTCTTCTTCAACGGTTATCGGACTTTTGCTGTATAACCACTTGAGCCGGTAATTCTGCGAGTTAGCCTCTTCATCGATACAATGATGAATAAAATACTGGTAGTAATCTAGGCCTTCTTTTAATAATAATACTTAATAAGTATTCAAGTTATCTTTAACTCGAAATAGCAATCTAAGTATATTTAGATACCTACTTAGCAAGTGCTGATACTCCTAAGAGACCTATTAATTATTCCATGTGCAGTGCTGCTAATTGCTTCTGCACCTGGCGAGCTGATCTCGTTGATATATCGTTATATCTATCCATCAATTATTTAAGCATCATCAACTAGGTTATGGGAAAGATGGTTTAATCTCAGAGTTCCCAAAGTTGTTGGAGTTATACACGAGTAGGTTTGATTAAGATTATGATTCTGTTTGAACTATATTATTACTACTACTTCAAATGGTGCAGAAGCACTGGTATATGTTATATGCAGGCCTAATTTTGTCTTATTTTGGATTGTTGTAAAAGATATGAAACAGAATATGCTTTTTAGCGCACTGCAGTTTAGAACTCTGTAGTTCTGAAGTTTTAAATACTGTTTTTACTCGGGAATTACGGTAGGGCTATTAATTTAAAACTCAATTTCTGGCAAGTTAAATGAATGTGATATGCTCATAATTATGTATATGGTAGTGTATGATTTTATCGATCGGTGGGACTAAAATGTTGATTTTTTTAAAGATTATTTTAAATATTTGGTGTACAGTAAAGAGAATATAACAAATAATAATAATATAATATAATTACGATCACAACCTTAACATCATATTGAATAATTCCTTAAAATTTGATGAAGTCAGCAATAATCTTCTGATTGTTTTATTACAACAGAAATTATGGTCAAATATTTCCTACAATCGAACATATAATTAGGAGTACATTACATTGTAACATTACTTCTCAGTAAGGCTATAATTTTTCCATAAGTGCGATTACCTAAACTTAGCTATGAATATTACGTGTCCAAAAATGTACCTGTTTAGAAGTAGATCTTCATTATTATATTATTATTATGGATTTGTTGCTACCATACACATTTCCAAAGTGTATGTAGTCCTGGTAATTTGCATAAGGATTATTGACACATTAGGTTCAAATTATCTTACAAGTGATAATGGGGTATAATCGACTTCCCGCTCAATGGTTGGGCCCACGTAAAGTACTATATGCCTCGCTTATGACCTTGGCAATCTTACGAACATCTGAATAGGCAACTTAGGGTATAGAGATTAGGAATCTATTTCATCATCTACGAGCTATTGAATCCCCATGAACGAGTGCCCTTGTTACGACGCCATCAACCACGTTGAGTATTCTCTGCCCACTTCCATATAGCTAGCCTATTATGACAAGCCCACAAGCTTGTCTGTTCACCACATGAGGAAACATGAAAAAGAGAAAGTGGTCGTGACTTTCGTAAGAATCATTCGGGTGTACGATGTCGTTACTCGCCCATTGCTGGCCACAAAATGCTCTATGGGTTTATTATTATTATCATTATTGTGATTAATTTACTAGCACAGTTAAAGTTTAACTTAGCTATGAATTGCGCTTCAAACATTTGGTATTCACGGTATCTTCGGTAATCACTTGTGCATAACATTAACGTCATTGGACGGGATCCCTCGTGTAATTAATGCAGGCGGGTGATGTATCGTGGCCATGCATCATTGACTGGTTATCTAATCAATCTATTTCGATAAGAGCACATTATTTCCCTGGACGTTTTGGATATTTGCTGTGAAAAATGGAAGATGCATAATAGGAGAGCTATTATGTACGTTGTATCATAAGGAACGGCAATTTTTTTTAGAATCAATCGTAATTTTTTAAGTGTTTCGGTTGCGGTAGTAGTAATGTGAAAGTACTTCGTTTCCTTCTTCATGGGGAACGCTTCGGTGATGCCTTGGTATTACGGATAACCTAGTGCGGCGGTTATTTCTTATCTTCAAATGGCCTGTCAGCGTATTTATCGTCTGTCTAGATAAAAACAATTGGAATATGGTGAAGCTCTTCTTGATGTCGAAAATTATTGCAACTTCTTAAGACAAATTTATGAGTGTTTATTGCTCTAAACAGAACATTTTTGTCACAACAAGTCATTTTTACGGCAGTAATTTTAATATTCTTCGTTCAACCTTTTTTTCGTAGTCATTATCATGGTTATTACGTCTATACATACAGGTAAATAAAGCAGTATGTAATACATACAATACGAATACCAATATATACACACATACATACACACACATACATACACACACACATATGTTCAAGATACGTACAGAATTGAAAAGAATTTTTTTTTAATGATATTTGCTGCAAACTAATGTTAAAGCTTTTTTTTGTATGTCGACTATCCGCTTAAGTAAATGCACGGTCACGTATACCATTTTATCTGTGCATCTTTATGGACGCCAAGAAAAATAAAATATGTAGTAAAGTGTTTTGAACTAAATTTCGCTGTGACCCTCATAATGCCTTTCTAGCCCATATAGCTCCATCGTGGAGTCAACGCTTTTTATAAAGAAACACGTGCATATATAAAAGCATACCTACATTTCAAAATTTCTACCGAGTATGCCCCACTCAAAGTATAGGTATATTTCGTTTGCACATTTTTATATTTTTCATTAATTTTACGATTTAATGCTCTATACCCACTGATAATTCTACATAATACTTCTGTAGCAATGAAAAACATTTTTAGAGTCATGCATAGGAGAAAGAGAAAAATCTTGATATTTAATATACATAATTTCTAACTGTTTCAACGTGTCTTCTATATGTATTCGTCCCATGGCTTTTAAATTTATATTGCATTCAATTCATAAATTGTATTTGGCAATTCAAATGCAGAACATTCTGATTGCTCAGTTTTTGGCAGCAATCAGTTCTTATTTTATTCTTATATATTAAATATGAGTCGCCAATACTTTTACACTATTGAAGTGGCACACAGTTAGTCTTTTTTCAGAACAATGAGATTAAAGGCCAAACTGCTAAATCCAGGTTTAACAAATATGTCTTACAACACTGTGTGGAGATATGCGAATATCCTGGTGATATTTTCTTCTGCCGAAGTAATTTAATGCTTACTAATATGCACATTACTTCGAAAATTTAAAGGTGCGTGCAGGACTCGTGATACTCCGTGCAGGAATCTTGATATCAAACTATCGCGTGCATAATATCCTTAACTAATTCTTCAGTGCCAAGTGAGCTGTAACAAGGAATCCTTACGGCATTCGTATCTACTGTCGGACATATTACATTTAATATTGAAAATTAAACGAAGCACAAGTCACGCACATCTATCGATCCGAATACCTTAGTCGTGGCCGGCACTGAGAACTACCCAGCTGTTGAGGTTATTGTTCGAAACTTATCTCTTTCACGGTTACATAAGATATAAAACATCATGCATCATGTTTAGCAGTAATTCACGGTCTGTCAAAATCCATAAGCGAAATTTATTTCCATTGCATACCAAGAACTTCTGAAAATGGTAAGTATTCATTCTGAAAACAATTCCAATCCACAAAATTTTCTTGAAAAAACAAGTCTCTTGATGGTTAGTGGTCACCGTCTCCCACGGATATCTAGAGTCTAGACGATTAAAGAAGAAAAGAAGAAACCGCTTTTTCACTGGCACGGAACACAACCTGATATAAAATTTCATAATTGATTCTACAAAAAGGGTGGTAGTTGGCAGGTAGGTAAGAACCCTACCAAATACTCAGATAATACAGTAAAGTACAGAAAGAGGTCGCTAGATTGCTGCTAAAGCGCTTAGCGTTGACGATTCACACATTATTCAGTAACACTACTCACGTGGTCCACACGGACCACGGGCAGGGGAGGTTGAGGTGGATTCAAAGCCATGAGAAGAACCTCTTAACACTCCAAAATATTTAATTGTGATAAAAAACAATACATAATTTTCATCAATGGGGCATATCGGTCCATGCGAGGTTTGTTGCTTCTTTTTTTTATCAAATTACTAATAACGTAATTGGATTGAGCAGATTAGATAATTCATGGTTTTCTAACCACACCGAAACTACTGCCCTAAAACGCTGGTAGTTAATACAAGAATCGTGTCTGGGAACTGCCAGGTGTACAGTTTGTGCCCAATCATGGTACCTATTTCATAGGATCTACACATGATGTAGTTTGTGTGTATTAATAATGGGTAGACAGACGTGTATCGAACGTGAATGAGAAATTTGTAGTTTATTGGGAAAGATTACTAGTGTAGTAAAATTCAAGTTTTAATCCATATTGTTTTACTTGGCTAGAAGGTGTGAAGGAGCAAAATTTGCTTTATATTGAATGAATTAATGAATGAAAAAATAATTAATGAAATAATACTTATTCAAAGTTGGTTTTTACAAACTACGCCACCGCTTCAACCACTCCCTACTATGAGTGATCCCGGGAGAAGAAGCGGCAAGAAACTCCCAAGATGTTTCTTTTTCCTACTCACTCAAAAATGGGTCTTGCTTTATTACTTAAAATCATAACTGGAAAACGACAAAAATCACATTAATTTCTCCGAGACGCTCTGTAGACTATAATTTTAAACCAATTATAATTAGTACAGTTTCCTTATTTTTCGAATAAAAACTCATATATTCAAATTCAAATTCAAAATCATTTAATCATATAGGTATTCAGTAAATACACTTATGAACGTCATTTTTTGCTTCTACCACCGTTTTGTAAAGGTGCTTTAACAATGAGGAGAAGAAACGGTGAAAGAAACTCCTCAGAACATCTTTTAAACAACATATGGTAATTACAAAAGTTTAAACCTGTGCGGAACTGGTTTCGACACTAATTTTGTCCAGGCATCCTTGTCATTCATGTACTCATCTATACTATAATATCCTTTGCCTATAAGTTGTGTTTTAATGCGACGCTTCAATGTCCCTATGGACAACTCGCGTAACGACTTAGGAATCTTATTGTAAAAACGAACTCCAAGCCCCATAAAGGAACGGTGAACCTTTTGAAGACGAAATGCAGATGTAACCAAATTATGCCTATTTCTTGTTTGATGATTGTGTGTATCACTTTTCTGGTTATAAGTTTTTAATTTTTTTTTTTTAATAATATATGTAAAATGTATGAACTTGTAAATTAAGTTCCTTATGATATGTCAAATTTCAAACTTGACGAATGAGAACGTAGAAAAAATGAATGACTACGATCGTCACTACACTTTTTACGTCACAGCGATGTTTGTAATGCAACGTAATTTTATGTGTGTGCGGAAGGCATCTGATCTATTTCAAAAAAATCTAATATCATTTGTCCGAATGGACATAGGCTATTTATGATGAATATATAATTAGCTAATGTCATGTGTTAGATCTCCATTTTTCAACCTATATTTATAGATAATAATTCTTCAACCCGAATGTAGTCGTGTGGCCCTTTTAGTTATTTATATCATATTTATTAATCACAAACTTTATTGATCTATTTATAGCGACACGAATTTCTTGCAACCAGATGTTCCCGGACAATTTGTTTTTTTACAACAAATCCATCGAAGTGTTCGTATTTACGCCAATGCTCATACAAAATTTTCAATCTCCTACGTTACGAAAAGTCTTCTGGTCGTTCAAATGCATTGTGGTCGTTCAAAGTAATACAAATACAGCCTTGGCCAAAAGTATTAGGCACCCCCAATAAAGTTACTGCACATCTGTGCTAGGTGAACAACGAGTAATATTCTTTTTTTAAAGGATTACCGGTATAATGACACGCTATTTAAAACAAATGGGCCGCATATTTGGTGGTCATAACACATCTGGTGCATCAATAATAAAATATTCGTTTTTTCTTGGTCGTTTATTTGTAATATTCGGTCAGTCTGCATTTAGAAATCATAGTGTAAAGATCGTACATTTGTGGTTTCGTGATTAAATTGAAAAAATACTGAACTAAAAATGCCAAAACAATACGAAATTAGTTTCGAAAATCGTGTGAGAATCCAGGTTTTACACGAGCAAGGAAAGTCGCAAAAAGAAATTGCGAACTTAGTAAAATGTTCGCGATGCGCAGTACAATCCGCTATCAAACGGTTTGCGGAGACCGGCACTCACGCAAATAAACCAAAAACCGGCAGAAAACGAGTTACTACAAGCCGTGAGGACAGGAAACTTATCCGTGAGTCTTTGAAAGACAGAAAAAAAACTTCTTCGGAGCTAGCTGCGTCTTTAACTGAAGAGTCCGGAAAGCCGATCAGCGCTCGAACGGCTAGAAGGCGGCTAGTAGAAGCAGGCTTAAAGGGCTGCAAAGCCAGGAAGAAGCCGTGGCTTTCAGAAGCGAACAAAAAAAAACGGCTTGATTGGGCTCTGAGACACCAACATTTGACAGAGACGGATTGGTTTAACGTTCTCTGGTCTGACGAATCCAACTTCGAGGTTAGTTTTATTAATTATTTTATTACACAATTACAATGATAAATTTTGTAGTACTCTTCAAATTAAAATGGTATAAACTTTTTTAATGTGTGCTATTTTTTTGTACTTTACAGGTATTTGGAACGCCAGGTGTGACGTTTGTGAGGCGACGGAAAGGCGAAGAATATCACCCAGATTGTGTAGTGCCGACCATAAAACACGGCGGAGGCAGCATTATGATTTGGGGCTGCATGGCTGCGGATGGTGTCGGCGAAATGTTCATATGCGTAGGTCGTATGAATAGTGAAAAGTACATTAATGTACTAGAAACAGCATTAGTGCCTTCAATTTCAAGAATTTTTGGCGACACAAATTCAAATGGCGTTTTATTCCAGCAAGATAATGCGCCTTGCCATAAATCAGCGACCACGATGCGTTGGTTTGGCTTACCCAGTCTCCGGATTTGAATCCAATAGAGCATTTATGGGGTGTTTTAAAACGCAAAATCAAAGAGCACAGCATAACATCCAAAGCTACATTAAAAAACGCGTTGGTACAAGAATGGGATGCAAAAACCCCAGACGTGTGCCTTAAAGTTGTACGCAGCATGCCTCAGAGAGTTGCTGCTGTAATAAAAGCCAAGGGTGGTCCAACAAAATATTAGTTTTTTTAATATTTATTAAGGAATTAAAATTATGAAACAACCAAAACTAGTTTTATTTTTTTTATACCCGAAATATGCAGCAAGTTGTAGGGTGCCTAATACTTTTGGCCAAGGCTGTATGAAAGTGCTGAAGGGTATATATTTCGATGAGGTCGGACTGAGGGTTAGGTTACCAGAAGTGAGCAGATATAGGATGTAGGACACTGGTTTGGTTGTTATTTACATATTACTTAATAATAAAATTAAGTCTTAACTGTTTGACACTAGTTGAATGAATACAAGAATATATTGGTTTTGGTGTATGGAATAAATATGTATTTTATATATGGATTGTTTCTACTGGTGGTTTCTAATAGTTTCAAATATTCCTTAATATAACGTCAACTATGAATTTATTTTTGAAGTAATAGTCTTTGTATGGAATTCCATCCATCTTTCAGTCCAAGTTCAACTCCAGTATTTGTGGTACATCGTGAACCACCATCTGGTTGTTTAGCTTCTTTCTAAAATCAACCATGAAATATTTTAATGGATTGCGGCATTGGAACAGTCGGCTTCCGCTCGGAGGATCCGCTACTGGATCGAGTTTGCGCTTCCTTTTTGTAAATCAACGAGTCGATGAGGAATGTGATGTCATGGATTGATGAATATAAGTGACGGTGACCACTTATAGCCAAAAAAAATGATCATTTTCTATGTGTTATGATGCATTATATTTTCTCATTTGCGATCATAAGTTTTTGAACGTGTCTCTTTTACGGTACGGTATTAAATTAAATTTTATACCAAATTTCAACTTTTACTATTGGTAGATTCGGAAAAAGTGACAAAATAAAATGGTTTTGGTTTTTCATAAAATATACAGTATATTATACCGAAAAAATAAGAATATACAATGAAGATGATTGTTTGAAATCAAAACCGAATAGATCAAAACCGATCAAAACTAGATTGATAGACACAACTCCTAACTGACGCTCACAACAAATAAAATACTCTGATCCATTTCGCGAACTTACGAACTCTTTCGTTTTCTATTGTTGGTGTGACTGCTTTTGAAGTCTAGGTATTATGCGTTGAACTGTTTTCAACAGTAGCTTCCCTGTCCACAATTCAACTCTTCGGTGGATATCTATAACACGGCTGGTTTGTTCAACTGAACATTTCTAAAATTCGTGTTGACAATAGTTTTCTTTCTTAATATACTTCGTGGAATTTTTAAAATTAATATATTATACAACGCTATCCATATTGATTGATTGATTAATTCATCGATGTTCTACAACTGGGAGGTTCATATTTTCCTTTACCTTTCATAATGTATATATCTAACAAGACTATTGTAGAAACTTCATCTGTAAGGGGACAACTACAAATTAACATACCCGGGTTAGTAACAAAGTTCTTAATTTTTTAGGTTAAATTCATGAGGATTAGTGTTTTTACTTTGTCTTAATTATAATAATTCAGACGTTGTATACAACTTTTGTAGTTTTGAAGCTGCAAGGTTTTAATTAATATGTATAGTATTAATTAATATGTTATAAGGTTGTTATAAGGTTTTAATTAATATGTGCATTTTACATCTTCAGCATCAACTAAAAAAGAGTTTGGAAATTCCATCGCTTACGGGGTAAAATATGGAAATTAAATTTGTACTCCTGTGATAATCTTGTTATACGAGGATAAATGAAGTGCGGCTGAGAACGAAGAGAGGACCCTGCTTTTTAACGTTGATTTCAGAATGCGGTTAGTAACCATCATATACGAATGACGTCAGGATTTAATTTTTGATTGTATTTAGTTTTCAGCGAATGACATCTAAGTAAGCAATACAAGTGACGGGGCAAAATTTTTCATTAAAGCAGGACATAACTTGTCAGTCTTGACGCAAGTTATGAGTAATTTTATTATAAATTCATATGGACGATATTTATTTGATACTTTTTACATATTCATTCTTAGTAATAAATAAAATATTTTTTCATAGATTTTCTACAGATTTTATACATTGAAAATGTATATATCACTTATAACATTATGTTCATTTGAATGACAATAAAATAATTGTGTCTTATATTGCCCGATACGTATTTTTGTTATCTTATGTTGTCCAGTGTATAAGAGACATTTGTCATGGATGTTTCCTTTATAACTCACTATATATCTCGTATAAGCCATTATATATATCATATTATTTATCTCGTATCAACATAAGACTATATCATGAATCAAATTACATTCTTTCGAGAATTCTTCCGTAAGATTCTACGTCTACTACAGCGAAAAATAATAATCACCATATAGAATGTTCCCTTGGCATGCTTAGTCCTGAAGTTCTGAGTGCGTAACTACCTTACTCAAAATTAGGGTACAGAATTTCTCGTTGATTGATAATGAAATCAGTTTCTGTAGGAATCCGATTGCTAGTCTGTGCGGATGGTTCCTTATTAATTACGTCGTCCGTTTCCTTAAATTTCACTCATTTCTGCGTTAATGGAACATTACGAATCCCAGAGACACGAGAGTGAAAGGACAAAGCCAGAAACGGTTTCCCTAATAAGTCTGAATAAGGCGAGATAACATCGGGTGGAGAATTAATTCCAGCACTCTTACTTTGTGTCGGGTAAGTACATGAAGATTATATTAGTAAATACGAAGAGCTTCATGGATAATGAACGGTCGGATATCCGGGTCTGATTTTACCAATCCTCTATTAACTGTAATAGGATTTATATTACGGTATTCTATGCTGTTCGTATTAGAATTCAAATTACATTAATAAATATAATCCGTGATATTGCTTAATTAAAGTGTAACTATTTTTGGTGAACCCTAAATATCAACATAAGTTTGAAGACAGGACTTGTAGATAAGGGCATACACGTAACAACACTTTTTGCTTTTGTTTGCCGAAAGACTATTTTCTTTTCATCTTCTTTTTGTAATTATGAAGAGTAACAAAGGTATTTGTGATCAAATAAGTTTATTTATAAAGAGAGAATCTTCGCAGAGGATCTTCGAAACCTCGGCACCTATTTGAAAAATTTACATGTATCCTGTAATGAAAATTAAAAATTACCTAATTTATTTAACGTATCGTAACTGAAGAAAAACGTATCGAAATCCTTTCGATTTTAGTTGCAGTTATCAACCGTTCCATTACGCGCGCAATTCTAACACATGTCTCAGCAGCCGGTTGGTCTGTAGGTACTATCGACGGATTACCGCAGCATTGATCGAGGTGTCTATAACAACGACCGCTGTTTCGAACGGCTCAGCTGCCTCTGGACAGATTCTTAATTGAATGCTATAGTCTTGTGATTTATATTTAATCCTATGCACCAAAAGTAGTTTTGAGACTAAATAGTTTGGTCTATTAAATGGTTTGTTTATTTAGCCGTCCTTGTAGTTCAGTTGGTACTGGAACTGGCACTATGATAACTGGAACATTTTATCTTAGATAAATGTTTGTAGTTCGAAGTGAATCATAACGTCTCAATTGTTTGTGTCCACGTCTCTCGACTTGGAGAATTCTAAAAATTCTCGAAAGGTATGTTAGTCAGTTGGACCTGGTTTTCGTTAACCAGCAAAGATTAAGCTTTTTGAAACACTTTGTTACACGGTCTTAGAATTTTCATTGCTTGATACACAAATCACAACAATTAGTGCTGGAACGGAATTGCTAGGATATTAATATCTATGCTTGGCTATGGGGGAATTCCATAACAAGACAAGGCGTTATTATATCGTGGCTTTAATATTGATTCAATTACAATTAAAGTTTTCAATAAAAAATTAACGCACACATACCTACTAACACATCTTTACTATGTATTCCTTTGGTACAAGTGGCATAGACGTAAAAAAGAGAAGTTATCAAGATTCAAGAAGTTATAAGGATGTATTCGGGACCTTTATTTTTCATATTTTTTTCCTTTTATTCCGTTATAAAACGTCTTTACGCATCCAACCTTCTCATGGAGGCGATATGTGACACTCGAGAGAAATACTCGTTTCTACCGTCATCTTCTTAAATAGCTAAAACGGGAGCGCTATCACACTCAGTCGTGTTTTCCAAAGGTAATCCAAAGGGCTTTTACAAGACAACAAGGAGGAGACGCGGCTAACGCTTACTCCTTTCCCCCGGTTTCCTTGGGTCTGCTTCGACATTGGCTTGTCCTTGTCGTTTCGCAGTCTTCAGCAAAATAAAAGCTCCGCGGAAGGAGACCATCGCAGCCCTGCATGTTCTAATGTAGTAAACAAAACAATCAATACCTAAAAACCAACTTTTATATTTGACAATTGAAAAGAAGACATTCATATGACTCTGAATATCTGTCCCGACCGAATATTGAACCTGTGGTCCTTCTTACAGCAGATAGAATTACTATTAATCTTCGCATTACCAAAGTACATTCCTTTTCTCCATACTTTCACGGTATATTAGTCCTGTCCATTTATCACGAAGTGGCTTTTAATTGTGCTCTCTCTTCGTCCCTTGTCACTTCACTACAGTGACTAATTGACCAATTGAATGGATACGACTCTTCCTTCGTTCGCCTTCAACAATGTAAAAGACAAAAGAATCACACGCGTCGCGGTGACAAATTGTGGCCGGTTTACTTAAGTTATATGTATGTACTATAATTGTGCTCTTGTTATTGCCCGAAGTCAATTCGCATCGAGAAATATGACACGCAAGTTTACGAAAAAACTAATATCAAATCGCAATACAATGAAAATATGTTATTTTATAGTTTATATTATATGCTAATAAAAACGTACAGAATAATTTGAGATATTTAGATAAAATACAACTTAAAGCGTTACACTACAATGTTGAATGGTTATAAAAATGTTTTATAGGTAAATATTGATCAGAATTTATATAAAAATAAAGGTTCTGAATGTGCAGGTTTCCCAAAATTTGCTATATTACTGAACATACGATTATAAAAAGCTGTGACTTCACTTAACGGGTCAAGTTGGTAGAAATTCCCGCCGCGTTGGAATGTTAACCAAAGTTCATAATTCGTGGCTAACCGACGCCCGTGGTACGTAATATCCCGAAGATATCAAAATGCCGAATATTGGCACGCTCTACCAATGGTTATGGACTCCCGCCATGTAACTTTTGACCTATTTGTATTTAAATGTTTGTTTTAAAATTACGTTATACAGTCGTTTTAAAGTATTGTATCGTACATTCTGAACAAGAAAAACTGATTTATATATTTCTGGAATAAATGCAGTAAACCGCAATCCGTGAAATAGAGGTTAGTAAAGGGTAGATTAGAAATCTCAAGAAATTACCATGAATTAAAAATAAGTGAATACTTGAAACAGATGCAAAACCTTTTAGAATTCAGTGAAAGACATGTTTCATTTCAAAAAGAAGTAGGTAGTTTTAGTGCGAGTGGAATGTGTACCAAATTGATTCCCTGAAAGGAAACTATTAAAAATGACTCGTATTCACTATTATTGTAGTTATATTAAATACCCACGGTACTCTTGTATTGTGGTTTGTTTTATGATCGTACGATTAAAATCAGCTGTAAAATGTTTTTATGTCATTCGGTTGTACAAATGGAGTAGCAGTTAAGAGGTAGAGTCATGCCATGTCATGTCATAGAGCCTTTGGCTGGCAAAGCATACGTGACATTTCTGTTATTGGCATTGGTCTTCAAAACTATGTATGGGAGATATTCCTATAAAAATATATAAAAGTATAACTAGGAAATAATTACACATAAATGATGATATTTATAAATATTATCGTTATTTAGGCTATAGACTAAGTAAATTATTATGGTTTGTGAATTCTGAACTTGGTATATCGTAAGATGAAGTTCTTAAAGTAATAAAGAATACTTTCAAAAACTTTGTTAAATACTTGCTCTGTAAACAGCTGCGCTAAGCAGAACGAGTTTGCGATACTCAACAAGCTATAATGAAACTTCTGGTAAATTAAAACTATTAAAAGAGTAACACGCTGACTTATTGGAAAAACGAGAATCGATTAAGTAAATATGATTATGTCATGATTAAATTATGATTGGACCGGATGTTTGACGAATGGTACTGAACCTTTGTTATGGTTGCAAGTTTTTGACGAAGATGAATCTTACTCATAGACTACTTAAACACGAGATATGGTCAGTTTATTGAAATTAAAGACTCGGATTCAAAAGTAAAGTTTTATATGTAATCACTTCTCCAACAATAACACTAATCAGTTATTTATGATCTCATCAGTAAGACCTTATAAAATGTTATTTTCAATGTATGCAACGTCCTCTCAACACCACGTTGACTACACAACCGAGTATTCCCTCGGTCGATATCAAGGAAGTGAAGTAAAGTTTTTGTCAGTTATGTAAAGCCAAAGCTGTAAAAAATAATTTTTATTTTGTAAAGAACTATATTTCTCGCTTATTTGTTTGTCCTCTTTGTTTTTTTATCTGAAAGTACAGCAATGAAACATTAATTACTAAGTTACGACAAGAAATCATAATTAGGCTGTAGGTCTTTTCTTTTTCTGCGTATACATTCTATGTACATTTTATGATAAATAAACAAGTTGTTAATGCTCTCTGCGATGGACAATTTTAGAAAATAAAATTTTAATAGCTCTTTTGAACGTTAATCATCATCTATTTTTACATAACGTGGTTTAAAGGTTCAGATTTAAAAAACCCTTAATACTTAAAACTCGGGAGAAATGGCAATACCTTCAAGCTTTATAAACTTATTTTTCATAAAAATTGACTTCGATTACCAAGAAATATTGTTAATATAAAAATTTTAATGTGGTACAACAGTCTGTTGTTGGGTAAAACTCAGTCGGACGATGGATATTTTTTAGATTTGCGCCAGTGAGACGCTCATTATAAATTTACACGCCCCCGAGATACGAAATCTTGGCCTTGGAGCTGTGGATTAGACAAGAAAGGTCAATTTTAAACATGGTACCCGTCTTGGATTTTCCCGAGGGAATGTAATTTTTGCTTACCGACAAATGAATGTTGTTGTGAAACCGATTTATACTGGCATGGACCGAGGCTCCATATTATCACCTGCGCTGTTTATTTTGTATATATATATATATATATATATATATATATGGTTTATAGCAATATAGAGAACTTGGTAAAAAATGATGCACGTATAATATAAACTGATATTGAGGAAAAAAATTCAAAGATTAACGATATCAAAAACAACCGAAGTGTCCACAATAAAAACATGTCACATGACGGAAAGTGTTTTCTCGTGAAAAGATAAAAAAAATGAAACGTGAAACTTCACGGTGGTTGGGCAGCGTATCGTGAGGCACGCGTATAGGCTACTCAACCGCTTGCGCATTATGATTCAATGTTGGGTATTCATTGACTTCACTTTTCAGGTTTTTTACGCGGTCATTGTTAGTGCACCAGTAGTCAATATTGGATGGAGTTTCCTTTGAATTTTTTCGTCGTTCACTTTTTTTTAGCAATACATGAAAGTGTGGGTGAATTGAACATACCTGTAAAGAAATTATTAAGGGCCTATTAAACAGTAATTTTTAATTTTATCATTTGTTTTTTTTTTAGAACTATCATTACCTTTTTTATAACAATTAAAATAAACAAGGAAATATACAAAGTAGACTAAACTAGTGTAATTGAGTTTCAAAGTGAATTTTGGAAGGACATACAACTACTAGGATATGTTATTATATCAAAATTTCATGAAATGAAACTCATTCAATAACACTTTTATATCGAATGATGGGTGGACAATGCGCAGCATGAACTTTAGGCTAGGTTTAGAAGATGTGATTTTGTTCAGGAGAATGTAATTAAATGTAGACAGAAAAGTAAAAAGCATTTTTGAAAAATCTACGTCCGAAGGGGTTACATTAGGTTTCATTTGTATGAAAATCACCAATATGCCAGCATACATAAATTATTACTGTCTACTTAAAGGAAAGACATTTCAATAGTTAATCTCTTTCTGGGTTGGTAATAACCAGTCTAATGATATAATATAAATGAGTATTTATAATATTAACTTAACGGTAAGTTACCTCAATACAAAACAATGAACAAAAATGGAATCAACGCGAAACATGACGACCGAAAAAAATCTCTGTCGTCGATGTTACTGCGCAAAATAAGAAAGAAATGTAATAAAACCTTCACGATGAAAGCAAAAAGATTTTTTCGGCACAAAGCCGATTAAGTTACGAAAGCAGGCGAGATGTAAACGTTATTATCTTCAATCATCTTTCTTGAAATAAAATTACGTTATATTGAGTCCGATTTTCAGGTGCCTTACTCAATCTGACAATACTGACAGCCAGCAGTGTATCGAATATGTATCTTTTCTATTAGTGGTTTCACTACATATCTGTCTATGCTGCTCTTTGATGTTCACACGTGGGAGTGCGTGTCGAATAAGTTCAAAAGCACATGGGAGTCCAAATATGATGAAAATATTTAATAGCGATTATATACAAAGGCGTAAGAAAGATGAACAACAGCGTTGTTATTTATAATGTTACATTAACAAAGAACGGTCGCTACAAGCAGAGTGGGGGTGTTATGGATATGAAATTTCGGATCTGGATACGGATACGGATATATGGATAGTATTTTACCGGTTTCGTGACGGTTACGGATATGAAATTATTTCGAGTTATCCGATTGTTTCGGATAATTTCGGTTACGATATCAGATGTTTTAGGAATCAGAATAAAATATATAATGTATTTACAAAATAACACTAACCTAATTTCTAGGTATTGTCTGGTGTTACAATCATAGAAAAGAAAACAGCGTTAAAAGTTTGGTAACAAAAAAATTTGAGCTGCGCGGCTAGTATATTAACGTGTTTCATTTCGACTGCCCCTAACCGAAATTATCTAAATTTTTTTATCGGATTCGGATATATTTTTATTTTGGATATACAATAGCTTTGGTTACGGTTACAGAGCTTCATAAAATCCCTAATGTAGAAACGCTACACCCTGCTGGAAATCTTCCTGGCCTCCGCTAATTTACATGATTGACAGTTCCTGGCTTTTCATTGCATATAAAATAAAGCTTGTCTGATGGCCCAGAAGCGATAATCTCAAATAATACAGCACGGCTATACGACGATTATAGACTATAAGACGAAATATCTTTAAGCAACGTCGAAGATTTATTTTTTAGGTTGCATAAGAATCTCCAACACTGAGGTTGCCCATCTCCTTCACCAAAGTGTACTGGGGCATAACTACATTTAAGGCCTAATGAATTACGAGAATAGATCTGTGAAGTTCTCCGTTTTTGGTTTGAAGTAAATTTAACTCATAAGTATTGAATAATACATTTTATAAAAGAACACCTGATGCCTTGCAGAAGGCGCGCTCCGACCAGCTCATTTCAGATTTATTTGCCTTATGAATATTAAAATCCGTTTCAAAATCGAGAGCTCTCAAATCTCTAAGTGTTATTATTGTTCTCGGCTGCAAACAACGTCGGTGCTTTGATAATAAGATGCAATTGGATTCTTCTTAGAAATTACTTATTGCTCTGTTTTGCTGGGTATTTAATTTGGTTGAAGACTACGAGCTATACAAAAATTTAGCACAGATACATTGTTTTCTTGGCGAGTACTTCGGCATGCCTTAGCTACGTATCTGCTAACATATGTACGTCCATTTGATTAGATCGAAATCTGCTTTGGCGATAATGTCTGCAACTCATTAAGTTGAGAATACAGGGTTCGAGTACTTCCTCATAATGATAAAGGCCAGAGGAAACTTGACAACGCTCCTTTTATGCGATTGGTGGAGTGGTCAGCGGGTAACAAAAAAACTAAACTTGTTGCTCAAGCCGCTAATAAAAGGGTTAATGTCAAGTCACCTAAACAGTCCGGTCACAATACAATCAACCAAACTTTATAATAAACAAGAGAATCTAATTACAAATGCCAATATTTGTAACAATAATCCGCTGTTTATGTCAATAAAAAATCACGAGAACGTAGCTTGTTACATTTAAAACCTTCAATGAAATAAAATGAAACTTAAAACAAGGAATGGTAAGCGTTAAGCTATTTCTCAACTTCCAGGTTTTTCGACCCTTTTGTTTGCCACTTGAATGACGCCAAATTTCCCGCGTTGGAAAATAAAATATATAATGACAAGCCGTCG
>PDGT01000016.1:160357-240084 GCA_003671415.1 Megathymus violae | reverse complement strand
GGTGCACGGAATGTACGCAAGACTGAATATCAGTGCAACGTGTCGTTAAAACGTCTAGTATCAGTCATGTACCTGATACAATTTCCTCAAGCCACTTTATTGCTGGGGCCCGCCCCGAACAGTGAAGTTGGCAGCGGTCCAAATTAGGACTTGGCGTGGCTGACACATAAGAGGCTAGGACATTTGCCAGAATAGGTTTTTCAGGGAGTTTAGTTTTTTTGTTTTGTTTTGAGCATTAATAATCTGCTGGAACCGAACATTTCTATCTGCTAATTGCGAACCCTAGAGGATGTAATATTCCATTAGTCGTGATGGTGAAAATGTGCTCAGAAGTTAAACAGAAATTTGATTGCGTCAATTTTCTTTTATAATATGTTTTATTTTAAAAACTGTATCTGTTTAATGTCCTCAAGTACATGTTTTCGTATAAACAAAGTTATTGTCTCAGTTTTAAACTGGTTTAACATTCCGCATTGTTCAATGTGTACAGTATCTATACATATAATAAAATTATAACTGATCGCTTTATGTATATGAAGGATATATGAGACAAACTATTATTAGAGGCCTTTACTAGCGCAATAGAACTGAAAACAATAATTGTTAGAATTTTTGTCTGTTTGTCTGTGCGTTTGTGAGCCCTAATCTCAGAAACGGTTTATCCGATTTTGTGCTGTTTTTCACTAATGTACTGCGGTAAGCATCACTTAACATTTAAAGTTCTTTCATGGCAATTCTTCCATAAATAAATAAGTTATAAATTAACCTAAAACAATGTAGATGCTATTTGTAAGCGTAAAGCGTAGTTTTTCTCCAGCGGAACGTGAACGATTTACTTATCATTAGTCAATTTTATGAAAATAAATAACGATATCTTAAAACAATTCTATGGTTGTAGAGTTCAATACTCCATCTGGTTGTACTACTCTTTGGGGCTACTATCACTAGCGGATCAAGGTTGGCCTACGAATTCGTTCGGGTAAAGCCGTGTTCAGAGGATGTACCGTCGTAGGGTCGAACTGGACTGATATATTACTATCACTTTTAGCAAAAATGTAATAACTGTAACATACCTAATGTTTTTTTGTGTAATAGTTCTGCAAATATAATCTTTAGCATATGGTTCGCCCATATACATAACATTTACAAATTGTCAAGTGGGTGACAAAAGTTTTTCATGTTGCTACTTGGGCTGCTAATTAAAATCAAGTCATCCATCCAATCAAGTAATAAATATACGATTAACTTATAAACATAAAATTAAAAAAGTATGTTTCAAAATCTCCTATGTTACACAAATATATATTTATCACATTATCTTAATCAATTTATGTGAGATTTGAAAACCAATGAAAAAATATTCTTTATATTGACCGTTTTCCATATACATATGTGGAGTGCCACATTAAATTTTTATTCATAATTTTACTACTCCATTGCATTTTATAGGATATGTCTACTATATGAATTTCGTATATGCATTGCCAATAGCCTCCGAATAAAATGCGTGTTATCTTTAAAAATATTAGCTAAAGGAAATTTATTGAAATTAATGTCATGTGGGTGTTGTTGCATGATATGAAGTCAATTGGTAGAAATGAGTTTAGTGTGGAGGTATAATTGCAACGTTTATTTGTTGAGTCCATTAGAAAATCTATACAGCACACGTTTAATACCTTCTGTTTGGCTTATCTAGAAATAATGTCATGACTGGCATTTCTCCAAATTTAGATTAGGACGGTAGTTGGCACTTATATATACGAGTTATCTAAGTGGAAATACTACAGAAATGCTTGGTATTTTGTCACGAAACAAGATTGCAATTGAAATCTGTGCTAATATTACCGACATTTCTCGCAACTTGCCGCCTGAAATATGCAGAAGCAAATCAACAAAATATTTTGACGATGGGGATGGATATGACGAATCATTACGTCGAAAATAGAAATACATTTCTCGATTGGTCATCCTATGGTCTCAAAAAGAAGACGGACGCCATTGTATTTGAAACGTTTAGGTCTTGTCGGAGGAGCTGTTTGAGTAAAGCTGTATCTGTATAATTATGTGTATCACTGTCATGGACATGTGTGATATTAAAAACACCATGGACGCTTTGACAGCTAAGATGTAAACGGGCAAACACCTTATTACTTGATGATTCGATGGCAACTAGGAGGTAGTTTTTCATCCTTCCAGCAATCCCGAGTAGCTGAACTTTAGGGTATAAAGCCTAACGACCTCCAATAGGAGGGGCTTAACGCCACTAATTCATCCATTTTTTTTATGGGATCTACCATAAGCACGATGATTGGCTTGCATTAAAATATTAATAGCTTTTGTCACTCCCAAAAACATCATAACTTCCATTAAACTAGAATGCATTCGCCCTGATGGCAAGTGGCACCTGCGTTCCCTACACCGAGTGTAACCGAATTCAAATATAACTGTAGGCCAATTTGAGTTTGCTCATAGATGTGTACTATAATTTATTAGACAAATATATATTGATAGATTTATTATTTGCAACGATATTGGTCTACATTTAGCTTACATGTGCCATGAAATAATTAAGAGACAACGCTATGGGTTTTTAATATAACTTGTATTTATTTTTGCTCGAAGCAAGTTTGACGGAAGACGTTGGGGAATAAGTTGTTTGAAGAAGGTGGAGAATGCTGTGCAAAGGTTTTACGTATAAGGAAGACAAGCCCATTAATTTCTAGAAGTATTCACTTTGTCAGGGCCCTGTTCTTACCGCTTTAACATTTAGGGTCAATTTACATGTGGGTTGAATCGCTCACCAGAAAGGTCTAATGTGGATTTTGTGTTATTATTACAAAGTCGAAATGTATAATAAATACACATAATAAATAAAGTATTACCAAGTAGTATAAAAAACAATTCCTACTTTTATTAAATAATTACAATTAATATAAATATTTATATACAATTATATCCCGCAAAATATTAAAAATATTGTTAAAGTATACAATAAAGACAACATTGTTCTTGATTTGAGTGCAATGCCATCTATGCAACTATATTAGTACTAAAATTAATGCTACTGCACTAGTTTAACGAATGAATGTCGTATTTCCCGTCGTGCCAACAAATGTCGCACTGAAAGTTTGTGATATTAAAAGAATAAAATTAATTGATTACATTTAATTAATTAATTAATATTTGAAAAAACTGCGTTAACATCAACTGTCACCCACTACCAGTTCAAAGAAATATTTTTGAACTTGAGTGGATGAATAAAAAGTATTTTATTAACTATTGAAAATTTGAACAAGACATAAAACTAATAATAGGAATTTAAGAATAAAGCAGTTTATGTATAAATATATGTGATTCTAAACACATTTTTTCATGATGATCATGATGAAAATTTTTAATTTTCTCAAAGCAATAGAACAACTAATCTGCTCAAAGCAATGAAATATGGAATGCAATATGAAATGGAAAAAGAAAGCCTAAAAAAGGTTGTCAATTGCTGGTTTCAATTAAACTAACTGGAGGGCTTCTGTTACTTCACTTTCGCACTTGGATAACACTTAACTCCAAGGCATCTCTATAGCGGCAACGTTCAAGAAGGATGCAATCGTTAAAATACGATGCACAGTTGTTTGTAGTTGAAAATCTGTTCCAGGAATGCATATTATAATCTTGTCACCGTGCAAGAGTAGATATTACAAGAATCTGGATGTTACTGAGCTCAAATGCCTGTATGAAAAGGAATACACAATATATACAAATTTTACAGTTAGACAACACATCGTTCAACAAACAAACAGACAAACAACGTATCGTTCCACGTTTTTATCTTTCTGTGTAGACAATGGTATTTTAAAGTTATTTTCAGTAGCTTTTCGTTTGTATTTCACGATACGGCGGCCCTTGTTCTATAAGCAAGCAGCTGTTGCCGCTAAGAAACGTGACGCTAAGTGTTATGGCCGTCCATTTTCTAGAACCCCCGCGCTGTAATATTGTAGTGCTCTCAGACCGTTCTTAATAAAGTTTAGGGTCAAACGGTTTATGTATGTGGCGATATGGGCGGAAAGATCTAATAACACTTGTTGGATATATGCGCCGTTAATATTTATTGACCGCTTCAGTTGTGTATTTCTCCTAGATTACAGGAATACCTATATAAAAATAATATATCTTTCTATATTATTTACTATACTATACACACACATGTGTGTGTGTGTGTGTGTATTTCTTATTCATAGAACGAGAAAAACACTGTCCTAAAACATTGCCCATGCTACTTCTAAGCGTAAGGTAGTTTTTCCGAAGCGAAGCGAGAGCTGTTCGCTAGAAATTAATATAACGTTTTAAGTTATTGAAGCAATCGCTTCGATCCTTGTGTCCCATAGGAACCAAGTAACAGGATTTCTATTCACAGGCGCGACTTATTCTATTCACAGACTCAACTGTTGTTATGGGTTCTATTGCATTAAGTAGTTTTTCTCATATATCATTAATGTACAGAAAACGATCGATTAGAAGTTTGTCATATGTATAAATAAGAGTTTCTTACTAAGTTAAGTCAATCATCATTTGTAAAAATGAATGTTACATTTGATTCGAGATCACGTTTCATATTTCGGGCGCGGTATTGGCTTGAACGAATGATACTCTGTATTCATGTATGTGCGCTCCAACTACTAATGAGGGTATTGTTAGACTGAGACGTGATACGATTTTCTTATGTATGTATATATAATAGTTTTACCTAATTGACTATACGCAATAGAAAAGTAAAGATAATTGATTGAAACTTGTCGGACTTTTAAGAGCTTTATAGGGGTGTAAAATATATAAATAAGACAACTAAAATTTAGTAATAAATTTTTTATTTCATGAAACTTCTGAATCTATTTTAAGACTGCCACATTGTAGCCATTAAATACTTTTTTTCCTTTGCACTGAATTTGAGTTTAAAAAGATTTTTAATTGTATTTTTAAATAATTATTTGTCCATACAAGTAATTAGGCTACATGAAACACATCCATACTCATCCTTACATAAAAAAATGCTTTGGATAATTTGGGTTAAAAAAAACTTTTAAAGATTCTTAGTGTAAAAATATACACTACGTTTCATTCTGATAGTCTACTAGTTTGAACGTAGGTCTTCCGCACGAGAGACGCGAGTTCGAATCCTAGACTTCACTAATTCCTCAAATTATGTGGGTATTAATAACTTAATTATCACAGGCTTCGGTGAAGGAAAACATTGTGAGGAAATTAGCATACTTGAAGGTTGTACATAACGTTGTGAAATGTATCAGAGGAAGGCCAAGTCCAGGAGCGAGGCAAGTTAGGGTTGTAATGATGAAAGAAACGTGCTATATTTCAACGACAGTGTTATACATATACGTTCTTATCCGTATTCTCCACAAGATTGGGGATAAGGTCCTTTCAAAAAATAATTTATTTTCGCTAACCCCGCACATATTACACGCGCTGACCCCAGACGAGTTTCCGATGGATAATCTAGTAGAAAATCCTTGCGAGCCGTGTTTTCCTCATAAATTTATCTAAAGGACACGCCGCATGTGAGAACGTTGCTTGTAGAACAAAGGAAATAAGAAAAGTTATTCTGCATCCCCGTGCATAAACACAAAATGGTTTACATATGGGGGCGCGTGGAGACTGCATGCCTTGCTTTTGTTTCAAGACTGCCCTACTTCTCAATAAGTACATTTGTTTTTCCTTCTTTTGCGGTTGCATGCTATTTTTACACCATATGGTTCCAATTCTCGAACTCTATATTACATTTAAAGGAGAAAAAAATATACATACAGGAAATATTAAGTGAAATAGAAAATTATTGTTAGAGATATAATTGCACTACTGATGATATTGAATATCATGCAGGGCTAAGACCACAGTCTGCCCTGCTGGTAACTGCGGATGTGTGTTCACAGAACTACGAATATAGTATGGAGAACACGCTTATATGCATATTATATGTGTGTATATGTGAGTGTATATAATCTGTGTTTAATAATTAGAGCAGTTCATAATAACGACTTACTTTTACAATTATTAATACTACATTTCATTTCAGATTCCACATTCAGAGTCCAGATTATACTTATTACAAAATTATTTGCAATGATCCAAAGTTATACTGATAGAAGACAAACTTTTTATTTTCAGAATATTAATTTACCCCCTGCCTTCACTCTCTTGTTTACAATTAATACCCAAAGATATTTTGGAATTTAATCTACTTACAAAATAACTATAACTAAATTGTGAACCCTTCCGTGCCATGCGTTACTGAGAACGGAATTATTTAATGTAATTAAATAGGACACTACGTTGCAACCCTATTGTATAATCATCCTATACCAGGGTGTATTACATAGAATCAGTTATTCACAGAGCGAGCCGCGTGAAGCTCAGGTCCATACATAGCTTACACGCCTAAACTGATAAAGTTTTCTGTTTGAAATCGCAATGTTTGTCTTACAGTGAAATATTATTGTACGTTTGTTATTTGGATTGCTGAACTGGATGCAACGTTATTTGTGTTGTGAGTTTGTGAGAAGTTAAAAGTTAAAACTTATTAATTTGTTATTAAGTTGCAAGCCTTGATTCGTATTCTGAGTTATCTGAGTTGTTGGTGTAAGCGGTTCAATTCCCGTCCTTGTTTCCAAGACAACCGCCCTCCCTATTGTGCAATGTCATTGATAATTAACCAAATAATGGCGTCCCATATCCATGAGCGACGGTTCACGGTTCGTTTATTCTCATATACTGTCTAACATTTATCGCAACTATATCAAAACCACTCAAAGCATACGATTACTATTTTATTCATACGAACTAAATTAAATAAATATCATATCAATAAATAATAAAAATACTTATATCTCCCACAATCGAGCCCCTTAAGATTCAGTATGTTACGGGGGGCATGGACAATACAGATGCAAGGGTGAGATATTTCAAACATCCAAGACCTAACAACAGACGTATACATCACATAATGCAAAATGTTGCATTTGCTCTGACCTCTGACCAGGAATTAAACGGGGGACTCTACAAATTCCTCATTTCCTAGTCATCGTTTGAAGGTCTTCAGGTCTTGTCAACTTGCATGCACTTAAATTAATAATAATAAAAAAATCCCACCTCGATCATACTTCATTACTCTGGTAGACCTTTATATTTCTTTATATGGAAAGATCTTATAATGGATTTTAAAAGGGCAGAATAAATGCTCAGTGGCATTTTCTAGTGGTCAACTTAGTAAATATAATATTACAGATAAAATATTCCTTATTTAAGGAATATTATATAATGATTCATAGAAAAATGTGAACATTATCGGAAATTACATACAGCGTGAAGAAACTTGTATACCTGAGAATTCTCCATAATATTGTTACGGGGTGCGAAGACTGCTAATACCTGGCCACTGTGGTGGGGACTGGTCTTACCTCTCACATTGAAAGAGGATACCTGAGCCCCGTAATGTTATAGCTTTTTTCTAAGAAAATTACAATCTGGATCTTGGTATTCGACTGGTAGGGTTAAAAATCTGCTAGGATCTAGAGTCAATTGACAAGTATAATGACTTCATCCCGTTAGTTGTCCTCCACAGGACTCACACAGGTCTTGAGACCTAGACTGCCCAGCACTGCGCAGAACGCATTGGTGGAGGTTTTAATGACCAACCGTAGTTTCGGAAGTTATATGTTGCCCAATGTATTCTGATATCGCTTAACGATTGCAACCGGGATTGCAATACGTGCCTTCCGACATGGAAGAGCTTAAGAAATCGGTCTCCAGCGGTCACCCATCTACCTATCACACCCGATGTTGCTTTGATCGATCGCTCACAGCTGACATAATTGCCGTGGAAGTTCCAGCATTTTTACAAATATAATACATCTTTACAAAAGACCGATGAACGTTGAGAAAGAAATATTTATATATTTTTTTATATCATGAATCATTACTTGATGATCAGTGGTCACCGTCGCCTATGTATATCATAGGCAACACCACAGTAGTAACTATTGCAACGCCCGCCTTGTAAGAGAGTCTTTACAATTTTTTTTAAGAGCTCCACATAATAGTTCCTCAATTTGCATGTGCTCGGTAAAAGTTATCATGACAACCGGACCATGAAGTATTGCCACGAATCCACGTGATGTTCATGGAACTTCATTCTTGGGCGAGTGGCGCAAAGATGGAAGGGTGACGTGGGTTCAAGTCAAACAGATCCTCAATACAATCACCGTTATAATAATAATAGAACACAAATAGGGAGCCTTTGACAATGAAATGGTCAGGGTATTGTCAAATGGATTGAGCTAGTATTGTAGCGCCTCTGCCCAAAGATAATACACGTAGAAAATAAAACAAAAAACATATATTATACGTGGTTTATTACCAAGTTAAATCTTCAGAACAAATACTAACCGCAAGTGTTGTTCTCATATTCATAGACCAATAAAATTCATGGGAAAACGAGCAAAGAATAAACCAGGGACGTAAACACAGAACAATAAAGGGTTTGTGGACAGAATGACTTTAGGTATTTCACTGCAGGCGAAGAACGAATAGCGCATCGGTATAATGCGTGTTGTACATTTAAGCGTTAATCATTGGTAAAATCGTGAAACGTTCGAACTCACAAATACAAGTCAAACCAAATGAATTCTGAGTTAAGTTATAAAATTAAATAACAAAGTTTAGTCAAATGAAAAACGTATGAAATGAAAAACTCATTATTAATATTCATAACTATTTATCATTTGATTATGAATAGTCGAAAACATAAAATTTACCAATCAGTTACTAAGCCTTATATTTTGAAAAAAAAATTAATTCAATTTTATTTCAGCATATTAGGCACAGAAGAAATGAGAAAATCTTCTGTGACAAAAAGACAAAGTAACAGTCCTCTGAGCAGTGTTCAGTATTCTCAACGGATGCATGAAACTAAGTAACATAAGTCGTAAAAAGAAAAGATCTTAACAGCATAATGAAGTATTTCATCGCTCCAGCGTTTACAATGGAACAAGTTCATTTAAGTAAACACATATAGGGTTTGTCTGCGGAATGTCTTTACGGCGGTCGTTGGGATCGCGAATGAAAATAATGTGTTTACGCAAAACCCGCTGATACACTGTGCGAGCTCCTCGCAGGTGGGTGGGTCATCATGAGTAAATTTTAAAGAATACTGTTATTTATTACAAAGTGTTATATGGGCTACAAGGAGCTCCATTCATCCTTGATTCATCGCTAATTTTGGCCGTATTAGGACGGCCTAGAATACTTCCCCCAATCCCATGCTGGCAGAACAGGGTGTCGTAAGTGGCGTCATAAGCCGGCTTGGTTGTAGGGCTTCGCGTAAGGCTTATATTATCATTATTATTATTATTAAGTCATTAATATTATTACTGGTATTATAATCTTTCAGTGAAGCCTGCCCGGCTAGCTACAAACGATCCATGGTGTTCCGGCTAGGGGCTTGAGAGTCAGGTCTTTCTTTCTTACCTTCTTCTCATACCCTAGCCAATCATTGGCATTGACTTGGCGCGCTGGTGGATCCTTACATCCCCACAATGTAAAAGAAGACTCGACCTCAGCAGTGGAACGGTTATGAGTTGCGATGACAATTCTGTGTCTACGCGTGTGTCTAACACCCAATAGAAATATGTATATCAACGCCCCGAACAATAAGTATTCCTGGAATGACTTTACGCAGATCGTTACGGACGTACATAAATAAAGAACGCGTTTTACGCGAAAAGCTTTAATGTTTAATGTGTCTATGTTACCCAGATGCCTAATATCATGAATGAATTTTAAGACATAGTGGTCTATTAGATTTTTTTTACCGTTGAATTCTTAATTCAACATAATGATTACAGGTATTTTGTAGATATGTTAGTAAACACGGCGAGATTGACCGATGTCAACGAGATTGCTGAGATGGATCAATTGGTTACGTTTTGTGGGGCTTGGTGTACAATTTTATAGTGCAGTCCTTAAGTTAATACGATAAATGACTTTATAAATAACAAAGGCGTATGGAAATCCAGTTCTGTAGCCAATTGAGGTTAGGAAATATTACTATATTCAATGTGTACTATTTTTTTTTAAAGACGACACAGCAGTTGTTTTCGCCGTTTCTTTTTTACCGTGACAAGACGCCTCTCGGAAACTATTAAATTAATAAAATTGATTTCCTTTTTAATTCTTGTCCTTCTTCGACCTATATAATAATCATATTCTAACATATTGCGGATATTGCATCATGTATTTGAGCTTTTGTAACGTTTATCGATATTATTTCACAAACTTCAGAATATTATGAAGAACTCTTAGGTTTCCTTCACGATGTTTTACTTCACCGTAACAAGTTACACATTTATGATACGCACTTGATTGGAAAAATTAAGCACGTGTACATCATTTAAGACTGGCTCGAATTAAATATTAAATTATTCCAATTAGTAACTTAATACCTCTGATATTTACGAATGTTTTCATTATTTTTCAGGTAATCCTGATCTGACTTCTAATTATCGACTAGTATGGGAAAGAAAGCGTAAGGCTTTAGATACATTTTGCTTGGTGGTAGGGCGTTGCCTAAGTATTATATTATTAGTATTATTATTATGTTATTAATTTTATTATTGGTATTATTATGTTTCCGTGAAGCATGCCTGGCTAGCTACCACCCTTCTGCTTGAGTCAGCCGCTAAACGACCCGTCATGATCCGGCTGGAAGCTTGAGAACTTTCTTTCTTACTTTCTTCTTACTTCCTGGCTGACAACGCATCAGTAATACCTTTTGTCTTACTAATGTTCATGGGCGATGCTGACCACTCACCATCAGGTGGCTCGTCAGCGCATTTGTCGGCTAATATCATACAAAAAACCTTGGTGATATTAGCTACTGTCTTCGTACATTCACCTACAGAAAAATGTCTTTACATAGCACATTTAGATTTTTTTTATTGGGGAGTATCCTAGGCCACCCCAATACGGCCAATATAGATATATTATCTACTTATATCTAAAATAAATGATTGTGTGAATGAATTGTCGAGTGTTTAGTCATAGCGACGGTGCTGCCATTACCGGTCACCGACATGTATAAGTCATAGAATAAAAAAAATGTGACTGATTTGTCTAATGCGTCTTATAAAATGATATTATTAGAAAAATAAGAATTAAGTTTGTGGACAAGAGAAGGGATTAATGCAGTGCCCTCAGTTGTTTTTTTGTCATGTAGCCACGTGTTCAGTGTAGTTATCGAGGTTGTGATCACGGACTTAGAATATCGTTCGCAACGCAGTCCAAGCACTTCTCCAGGACGAAGCTGACGGTTTGCCTGGTATACTGACAATAATATGAAAATAATTAAAAGCGGTCTGTGTTCTCTTGCGTAATAAACCAACTACCGTCCATATCGAAATTGTTACAGTACTACCAATCAGCCATTTTTGGCGCTGTCATATAAATAAAAATCAACAGGAATCATAACATTTTTTAAATTCATGGTCAAATTTATTTCTAATATACTATTGTTTCTTTAAAACCTCTAAAAACTCATATTAAAAAACTTTCTTTAACATTAAACAACACGGCACACTCGTTCGCGACTTCATAAAGAGAAATCTGGTTTTAGGGTTTCGTGTGTCTGATGGAAAAAACCATACAGGGTCGCTCACGTTTGTCTGTTCGTTTGTTTGTCTGTCAAGTGTCCATGCGTCAAAAATAAATCAGTACACAAAGGATATGGTATCTACTAGTTAATGGTTGCAAACTAAGAAAAAAAGCAAACACCTCACATTTTTTTCTTTGTTCATGTCTAATTAAACAAAACGGTCAAGAGAATTGAAGGGAGAAATACATTTTGTTTATAATAATAAACTTCAGGCTTAATCAGCTTTATTAATATTTGTTTTACATCGCTTCAGGTGGTGAGGACGATAAATGAATAATGCAATTATATGCATTGGTTTTTCTCGGTGAAAGGCCGGGGCGTTTAATTACGTTTACACAGTTGCCGCAGTTTGCGTCCCGTCTGAAATAATGGCTTCAGTCGTACTCGAGTGCGGGTAAAATGATGTCGACGATTAATTTGTTATTTTCGTGATCATTGTAATATTTGAAGTAAATTCCGGTTTCAGATTAAACATTTGTTAAATCTGCCGTTTTATGTGTGAAGCGGTCATGGATCGCTTGTATCGGTGAACTATCGATAGTAATCCTGTCGAGTAACCTAGGGGAGTTGTATGAATATTAAAAAAGTAAAGGATGTTTATTAAACGCTCATACACTCAAACCGCCGCACTAGAACATACACAACATACAAAGTACACATAGTGAGGCATTACAAACACCTGCCAGCCCAAAAACGTCTGCTGGGCTACAGGATCGCCTGTTGTTAGATGTGGAAGTCATTGAATCGTCAATAGAAAAAAATAACGACGCTTCCATGCTTCAGTGGATGTCTTCTGTCATTTTTAGTATTTAGGTTCTAGGTACTTAGGTACATAGGAATTAGGACTTCTGTCATGTCTATCATGTTTAATATTACAATACTAATGTTGTTATGGTAGCAGTTGATAATATGTGCATGAAATAAATAATTTTGATATTGAATAAATCAAAATTCGAAAGCAAATTTTTCACGTGTATTGTGAGTGATAATTTAAGTTTTAGCCTCAGTTTGTTGTGACAAGGAATTTAATAGATTAAAATATTATAGTTCTTCGAAAAATGCCCCGTAACTTGGTAAAAATAACAAGAAATGTTTTTTATTTCTATATAAAATTTAATCAGAGATTAATGTTATTATTAGTGTAATTAATTTTACAAACTCACCCACTGGTCTCCCCTACGTAGAACTAGAATAGCACTAAATTCTTTTTTATTTTTTGTAGCGTATACAATACCATAAGGTATTAGTGGTATTAGTATACATATAATAAACCTATACAAGAGCCGTATAGTGTGTCGGGTCCTTTGCAAAATGAAAGAAGGCGTTTTTGAGGAACTTTTGGAAACCTTAAGATTATGCCAAAATGCAAGACAAAGTAGATCTTATTATATCTATATATGTTATATGTTTCTGGTAATTTAAAAAGCGTTGAATACGAAACAACGCCGATTCTTTCGTTGGATTCAGTCGCGTATTTTCCGTTGAAGCCGGACTATCCTTACTTTCAAGAATTGCTAGCACACGTAATTAAAGGTTATTTCTATCTCTATTTTTATCACGTAAAATATTTCCGGAAAACGATACCATTTACCTACTGCAATATCATTACTTCTCATTAGACCGCACACAGTAAATGTATATCTAAGTCCAATTTACCGCGGGTCGTTGGACTCACTTTCTCTGCGATGTTCTTGTCCTCTGAGACTCAACATGGCCTTGGGGTCGCGACCCCTCGCTTAACCTTTGACAATAGAGTCTGCAGGGTGTACAATGATTTTTTTATCAACGGCACATGGGAAGCTATGTGCTATTGTGTCGTGTGGCAAACGACACGGGAAACGATTAAATTAACAAAACATTATCTCATGCAAAAATAAAACTGCCTGAAACTTCATCCCATCAGACGATTATGGTTAGCGCACATTTACGTCTCAGTGGTACATTATTAACGACCGACTTTTACGTAATTGATGGTCGATATTGCATTAAATATAAAAAAAATTATGATAGAGATATTTATTCAAGTTTCACAACAGCGGCAGCACGGCAACAAAAAACAAAAGGAACAAAAAAGAATCAAAAGTTATAAAACCAAACTTGTCGCTACAGCAAAGACTCGAAAAAGATGGGACTCAACAATTGCCGTGTCATTATGACGCTGAATTCTGTCAGACCCTACAGAATCTCTCGGACGGGGGGCTCGTACACCGCAAGCTCGTGTTCCAGTTGCACTTTCATGAACCAATTAATAAATAATAGTATGTTAACTATTCAAAATCATTTTAATCATATAGGAATTCTGTAAATACACTTAATTATTAAGACTACTATAAGTGGCTGGATAAAATTATAATAATATAACATGCACGTATATATTAAAAAAGATCTCATTGCTTCAGAGCCATTAACTACTGAATTTTAATGATACTGAATACAAATGATGTCATGATTTTATCAGGAAATGATTTTAAATAACGTATCTTAGAACTTTTTGATATTATGTTATATTATAACATGACATTTGTTGATAAGAATGTAGCAAACGCGTAAGGTCACCTGCCACATACTTTCTCCCGTTCTTTGAACAGGCCTATACCGATTAATATTGCAGGATGTTGCTAGAGCCTAGCGAATTATGTCATATACCTAAACAACTTACGCATACCTCTAGTTCACGGACTCGTAACAGCGTTCAGGGAAAAACATGAGAGGAAGCGCATTGTAAAATTAAATGCACTGTTCGCATCGTAATATTTTTTTATAGTATAACTGGAATAATTCTCAAGAAATGATTATGGTGCAATGTCCAGGCAGTCTCCACGAGAGCAATTTATTTAAATTTCTTAACTACAATCTCGGAGCCTCTAAGTACAAGAGAGGTACTCAATATAAATATTTACCTAGATTTGTCTATATACTCGAATAAGAATTCGCATGGTGTGGTGGTAAAAATCGCTTTACTTTTATTTAGATGGGAGAAAAGTCACTATTTACAAGGCCACCGGGCCTACAGGTAATTGTTATTGCAATTTAGGTCGTACTTAAACAGCCGAGTACGTCAGGTCGGGAAAGTAAACTAATATATGATAATGATGATAATGATAGGTGACTGCTCGTGGCGATATTTCTTGAACATTTCTACGCTTCGGACAGCACATTAAGCTGTCACAACTGTTTGTTATCTTTGGGCAGATGTCGTTAAGCAAAATGTGGTGTAAAAATGTTGGTCTCCCACCGTAACCTTCCCATCGATCTGCACTGGAGCAGGTTGAATAAGTACGCGTTGTAGTCAAGCAAATTACGAGTACAATTTCGAACCTTTGAGTGGGTCCGTCGCAGTGTCGGTTGAAATCATTTACATTTTACTAAATATTTTGCTGCGTCATCATAATCAACAAAAACATATCATCTGTGATGTTATCATATAGTAAAATATTATTACTAGGACCCATGGTTTTCGTAACGAGTCAGGCGAATCGTTTGAAATTATCAGAATATAATTAAAACTATTCAAATTGTATGGAGTTCTATCGAATATTCGAAATTTAAAACTGTTGTTAGTAATTAAGATTTCAATAAATTTCAGACATTGATGATTAATATGGACATCATTAAAGTTGCAAGCAAACTCGTAACAGTTGAATCCATGGTATAAAAACCAATTGCTGATTGTTCTGCTGCTCTGTTAGAAAAGTTTTAATAGGCAATTAATATCTTCGTCCATTAAAATCCAGGGAAATGGAATGGGAAATCGTCAGTCATTAAAACCAATGGAAGCTCCAACAACTTTTTCCCGAAATTCATAAGACCTTGGGAGATTTGAATATATTTTTTGTAATTTTAACGAGCTGCAAACAAGGAGTAGGTTATCTTTTATTTTTAACCGACTATAAAAAAGAGGCGGTTCTATGTTGGTGTGTATTTTTTATGTATGAAGAGCCATAACTCCATGTTCGCGTATCGATTTTGATGATTCTTTTGGTGCATATAAGGTGGCTCTGACTTACTCCCCTTTAAATATTGTGAGTATCTAATAATGGGTTGTGAAGTGTAAGCATAGAACTTCTGAGTGGGTAACAGTAACTCAGTCGTGTTTATGTATGTTTAATAATAACTATAACAGGTGTAACTCTGTTGTTTGTAAACTGATTTCGATGCATCTTTTTTTAATGATAGAAATTAGCACGGAAATGGTCTTTTTTGGATATGGGGAGGATCTGATAATGTGTTCTGGAGACAAAGAGAAAGAAACTTTATAAAGTTTAATAATATTTCAACCGTATGTAAATCATTTACTGTGTTAACAATGACATTGTAAAACCGGTCAATCATTGACGATTTCAGGGACTGATGATGTGTCTTGAAAACAAAAATGTAAGTCCTTGTCGGATAAGAATAAGGCAACCATGGTTTCAGCTGTGTGTTTTTGGTGTCGGTTACATTATATACAAAATATAAATTAAATGTAAATATGGGATATTAGAACCCAACCATCTCATATGAAACATAAGATATTAATGTTATTAATTCATTAATGTTTCATATCTGAAATTACGGGGTGAGGGAAAGGCATATCTCATCTCGTTCAAAAGCTCATCAGATGTCGCAGCGTACAGACGTCCGTGATTGATTGATACGCGCTGGAAAACCATTGATGCATTATTTATTTGTTGCGTGATGGAAAGCCGTGTATTACATAAATACAGAGCGTATTGAAGTTTTCGTTGAAATTCATGTTTTAAATATATCCACAATATACGCTAGTATAGAATTCCCACGCTTTAGCGACGGGAATAAAAAATCGAATATTCAGGAATTGCCAATTTAATTTGATTGATTTATCAGTTATAAAAATAATATATAATGGTAGTTGGCATCATGCGTTTTATTAGATCGATTCCTAGTATAATGTGCTGCTATATCAAGTATACTAGTATATACAATTATTGTATAGATCTTCATATCGCAATACAAACTTTTCTATTAAATATTTCCATATTTATTCTGTAACTTGTAACAAAGTATTCCTTCCTAGGAGATATTGTCATTCATCATGAGATAAATAATTATTTTATATATAAATGTATGCCTCAGGCTTTTTATAGGATTATTGTCAATAAGCGGCCCTAAAATATTTTGGGTGAAAAGACGAAAAGTAAATATTTAAAACTTCGCTTCAGAGTATTCTTATAGTATAATATCTATCTATCTACTAGCTGGTCGCCACCCGCTTCGCTGGACATTTTAAATTTAATAATCATAAATATAATCCTGTTGTTCTTGGCTATGGCAGCGGTTACGGAAACGGTGGGGTAAGGGGTGCTATGGAACGACGATCTGGTGAAGGTTGCGGGTAGCCACTGGCTGAGGGCAGCGCAGGACCGATCGTTGTGGAGATCCTTGGGGGAGGCCTATGCCCAGCAGTGGGCGTTGTCCGGCTGAGATGATGATGATGATGAAATATAATCCAATATAATCTTTACATATAATAAAATTGTAATCAATCGACTTTTGTCTTTTTGTCTGTGCATTTGTTCGCTTTAGTCTCAGAAACGGATTAACCGATTTCGTAATGATTTTCACGAATATATTGCAGTAAGCATCTCTGAAGCGAAGCGAGGGCAATTTGCTAGTCTAAAAACATAAACGTGATAATTATAATATTAACATAAAAAACAAAAAGGTACTTTTTTACTTATCCTGCTTAGCCTTAAGAGAATATACAGATATAGACGTCAATACATTTTTTTTATTTTATCTATCTGTTTATCTGTCTATCTGTCTGACAGTGTGTCTTCCTAAATCTGCTGTACAGATTTGGACGATATATGTCCTTTTGATAACTATGTTATGAGTCACAAGTCTAGGACACTTTATATTCCAGGAAATGTTCCGGATCTGTTGTAGCGGGATAGAAAATAAAACTTATGTACTTTATACTCATGTTACTAAGAGAGCAGTAAATGAAATTTTGACTGCGTGGCTGCAGCTTTTATTCTCAATCACAGAGCTGGAAATAATAGTAGGTTTTCTGAAGCGATGCGAGCGTGGGTTATACTAGTACAGAAATACAAAATTAATTTTATTTCGGGAACAATGGAATTTGGAATAATTGGGTAAAAATAAACTTTAAACAAGGTTTATATTCTAAATAGCATTTATTATCGTTGTTGCCAGTTTACGACATAACTAATTCATATTGTTATAGCATTAACAAATTTAGGGCGTCAAACCTAATACTGTTTGTACACAATTAATTATCCTATTATTTATTATTACGTTTTTTTTTATGTTAGTAGCCGACAAACGAGCAGACAAGCCACCTGATGGTAAGTGATCACCGTCGCCCATGGACATCAACAAAACCAAAGGTATCACTGATGCGTTGTCGGCCAGGAAAAGAGAAGAAGGTTAAAAAGTACTGGCTCTGAAGCCCCCAGACAGGCTTCGCGGAAAGATAATAATACCACTAATAATATTAATGATTTAATAATAATAATACTGATAATATAATCCATACGCGAAGCCCTACCACCAAGCATGCTGGCTTCTGTCGCCTCTTACGACACCCTATTCTGCCAGTATGGGATTGGGGGGAGTATTCTAAACCGCCCCAATACGGCTAAAAATACGTATCTTAATATTAGTACATTGTTACCAACGAAAGGATAGTGTAAGCAGCGATAACTTAGTATGACCTGAAATGTATAACCTGATCCCCGTCTACGTACTCAAACAAGTTTAAGTAGAGTGCAATTAGTAAATTCAAAAAAATATAATGGGTGGTATAAGAATTTCTGATACTTCGACTGGACTTTAATCCCTTCACCAATTCAATAGTTCTAGACTTTCTATTTACCACCGAAAACCCTGCTCTGTAGACGATTGAACTCGTCTTGGTGGTGTATTAAGGCGACAAGTTTGGGGGCTGTACTCAAGTACTATCTCAATGTCGATACAATGCACACGTTTTGACTGGTGCCCATACCGGAGAGCACGAGTTACTTTATTGACAGACGAACAGACGGGTAAAACCATTTCACAGAATATGATCTAGCGCCCTTACCTTGTCGTCTGATTATGAGGTTGCAACTCGAATCGATTGACCTTGGAGTTAACTCGGATGAATTTATAATAGAATGGACCTATAAAAAAGTTGTGAATTACTTCCTAGTTTTTATTTGAAACATAAAATTAGGTCGCGATTATCTGCTAAAATAATACTAGTTTAGAGCAGATTCTTAACACTACATTCTTTTTTTTATTTGCTAAATAACAATGAATATAATAATTATTCAATTCAATCAAATTCTTTCGACGAAAGCTTTATTGCGGTACACGATAAACAAAAAAAAAAGCTTATAAACTGCTACAAATAGTCATTTAATTCCAGTTCGATCATATTCGCTCTTACAGCGATGTTGTTTTGAGTTATGAGAGCTCTAAGAACGAACTAACGAAGATTAATGTGAAGTAAATAACGCTCCATCATACGTAAGAGATTGTTGGTATTTAGGAGTGGTCAGACAATGCTTTCGTACTAATGACTCTATTGAGAAGAATGATCTCGGCTTTGTAGTGTAGCTGATGTAAAGAACCTGCCTGGTTATTCCTGTAAAAATCAACTGTGAGATTTTTTGCACACGTTTCGGTTGTAGTGCTGGAGAGGCAGTCGATAAGCGGGTTCATTTCTTTCTTATTGGCAGGCAACTGATGCACCTGTTGTTATGGAAGGTGGCGGTGACTACCTACCATGTGGGTGCCGCACGGTTACTGTCTACTTGCTTGCGGGATATTTTTATACGAAAGTAAAAAAAACAGCAATGAAGATTTTGTATTGTTTAAGAATCATGAAATAGATTTAAGAAGATTAGAAACAATCGGTATTCAGCTTCATCTATCGCCAAAGGTTGGTTCAATTATTGAAGTTCAAGTATTTAAGATTTTTTTTGTTTACACACGGATTTACTGGCGTATATCAATAAAAAAAAAACAAAGCGTTTTATTTATTTTTCACATCACACTTAATCAAACTCTTTTTAGAAGCTAATCCCCAAAAAATCTTATCCTCATAATTGACAATTTTCTTTACACGATATACCTTTGTGATTACGCGAAGTTTTACATGTGTTATTTACATGTGTACTAAATTTTACCTCTTTCTGGCCAGTAAGTTCGATTAAAATCGGGTGTGACAAATATGTAGGAACACAGATAAATCTATAAGGTTGTCGTATTTTGACGGATCTTTGGCACCTCAAAAATCTGTATTAATATAATTGGGTGTGTGTGCGAAGGGTAATCTCCGTAACCACGGCACCTTATTATTTAAAAGTTATTCAACTATTTTAAAGGCAGTTATTCCAGACGAACATAGACTATATGTGTATATATATTTTAAAATTGTTCAAACTCAACGAAGCGGGGATGAGCCATTAGTATAATTGTGTTAACAATAGATCCCCTGTATATGATAACAATGTCTCTGTGTACATAACAGGTTAGTTACATATTATAATTTATGATTTCAAAACAACCTCCTCTATTTCAGTGCGTTTTAAAATCATTCTTCGCACATCACACACATTATATTATTGTCGGTCCCATTTTCGTGCTTTGATATTCACTGCACTGTAGGAGATCCTTGTTAATAAAAAGTATAGATTATATTTTTTTTAGAAAAGTCGACCTCAAGGGACATAAATAAATAAATAAGTAAACGTTTACACACTCATATTTTCGGATATTTTAAAAGTTTTGTTAATAATATTTCGGTTCCTCAGCTAACTAGTCCCTGCACTACACGGCCACTGAATTCACTAATAAAGTCCAAATGAAACCTTTGCGCTAACTAAATAAGCGTTTTCGCAATTTTACTTTGGGAATTCCCCAAGCTTTACAACCTGGAATATTCCTAGACTCAAAAATGGGAATTTACCCCTCGCTGCGCTTTCTGCACGTTCGCACATTTCTATGTAAAGTTACTAAGAGCAAGTTACGTATTGAAATTTTACTGCCCACCGCTACTTTATTTTTATGGTTGATTGGAATCTTTAAGCTGTGTTTGTTTTATCGCAGTAAGACGTAGTTCGTAACTACATATACAGAAAATCAGTGTTTTTTTCATTGGTATACAAGGTATAAATCTAAAGCAAAGAATACGTATGACAGGACTTACATATGTACGTAATAGGTACTTCTTCTGCCTACATATAAAATGTAAATCTGTAGTGCTTCTCTGTCTCTAAATTCCACTTTCTTGTAAAATTTCATGATAAACATTCGTACAATATCTCACCATGTGTGACCATTTTGAAAAATTTTGCCCGTTTGTCAGTCTATATTTCAATAACAGCTTGACCGATCTTAATGAACATTTAGTATGTAGTGAGAACACGTGATTGTGCAGATGAAAGCCTATCATCTTCTTTAGTTCGAAAATTTAGCTTTTTCATATTTACTAAAAAGAGTGCTTGTCGCTTAAGATTAAGTTGTCTGTTCATTAATGAGTCTAAGCCAACCTCACCTGGTCGTGGTGTATCATACTGAATAACGTCCAATGTAATGAATGATACTCGGCTCTTCCCCTTACAGGTTGTTGGGTTCTGCACAACCTAGTACAATCTAGTCGGTACTCGTTCTTGATGGTAGGATTGAAAAATGCGTTGATGTCTTTGGTGTTACTGACATAGGTGACGGTTACCACGAATCCTCAGGTGGCTTCCCATTTCTTTATAGGTTATTGACAAAAAAAAATAAACTTTTGATCACACGCCTACGAGTATATTCATATACGAGTAGGTGCCAAAATCTCACCAAATGTCCGACATTACAATAACATGAAATATAAATACCCACTCACTGTCACGGCACCCTCAGTTTTAAGACACATTTGGAATGGACCTTTGTGTACTTTTTCGATCTTAATCTGCATTGCATAGATAAACACATAATTATTATTGTACATTAAAAGATGAATTATGCAATGCGCTTTACATTGGCTTTTATATATAAAATAGATGTGGTATTCCTATGAATATTCCATTCCATTTCGATCCCGGAATGATTATAATAATAGTACTCATAACTGTATAATTACACAAATATATAATACACATACATAATTGTACATTACTTAAGTAATGTCCGTGCTATAATGTAAAATTCTTATGAACAATTTGATCAACATAATTATGCAATAGACCGTCTTATCGTTAAAAAGCGATTTCTTCCTGACAACCATAAAGTATGAAGTTATAAGCGTAGGAATATTATCTAGTGGCAGGGTGTATTAAATTAAATAACAGGTTAAGTATAAGATAGCTTGTAGACAGCAATGAATGAAATGAGATTAGGCAAGTAGGGAGAACGCAAAATCCAAGTTGTCAGTAACGTTCCCTGACTTTATTTTAAAAAAGTTTAGGGAAACAGCGCCACGGATGTTATCAGGCAGGGAACTCCAAAGGCTTACGGCCGTAGCCGTAGAGGAATCATGCTAAAACGAAATAGAGTGTGTCGGAGTACTGAGAACAAGAGATTTTGAGGAGTGGAGGGTTCGGTCTTCGGTTAAATGGAGAATTTTAAAATTTTTTTTTTAGGTACGGAGGATATTTTGGATCAAGTAGGATAGTATAAAGAAGAGCGAGATGTGCACGTTTCGGCAAAGGTGAATTAGGAGCCACTTGAGTTTGGTGCGAAATTCTGAAATATGGTAATATTTTAGAAATCCAAATATGAACCGTATGCACAAGTAGCAGTGTGTCTAGCTGATTTACCTTGCGAGGAAGCAGATGAGGAAGGTAAACTGTGGATAGTTCTTTTGTGTGACTACTTGACTTTTGATGACGACGTGAACATTAGAATATGTACTTGATAATAAATGTGATGACTGCATAAACGTAAAACCTGTTCTAGATTTCTCGTTACAAATATTCTTTCATTTATCATACAGCACATAGGACTACAAGCATATAAGGTACATAATATAAGCTGATGTTTCTATGTATTAAGAATGTTAGCAATTCCCGAGTATCCTAGGTAAGTGAATGCAGATAACTTAACCACATGCGGAAGTGCAAATTAAAACCCGGCCTAAAACCGGCACAAAGATCGTGCTGCACGAGCGAACCTGGAAAAACGTTGGTTTTACCTGTTAATGCTCGGTTCGCATGACCTAGGTACAGTCACCGGTTGTTTTTATTAAACTACTACTTTTGAGGTTAATTTGTGGTAAAACAATTGAACGGGGTTGGTCTCATCCAGTGTCATTGATCCGTCAACGGGGCATAATGGCTTCAGTCTTAACGTTTAACAGAGTAGATAGCATAACCCCAAAATCGAAAAGACACAGCAAACCCTGGACTTTGTCGACTTAGCATCATAGATTAAGTATGTCTTATGAAGAAATTCACCAAGTACCATATTAACAAGCAAAATATTACAAAATTTGGATAATGCAACTAGACATTGTAACATTGCAACAACTATATTATCTGCATGAAGCGTACGCTACTTAACCCCGAGATGGGATGGATGCATAATTACCAATGAGACGTCCGAATTTACTTCCTCAGAATTGTTTTTTTATTTTATTTATTTAAACTTTGTTATAGTTGGTAGTGACCATGACTGCAGAGCGAGGGTCGACTTTCGGCCGGGGCATATGTGACCGATAAATGTTTGTTATCGGGTCATGAGCGTTTGTAATCTTATATTTGTGTATGTCCATGCCACCAGCAACGTACAGAATTCTAGTGCAGGGGTATGAGTGTGTGAACGTTTATTTATTTATTTATTATTATTTGTATTTTTCAATTTTACGCATGCTGATTGCTAATTGTTTCGAACGAATTAGTTTTTTTGGGAACGCTACTTATTGTCTACTTCAGTGTTCAATATGCACGGAGCGTATACACTTTATTGAACATTTGTAGTCATGTACCTACCACATGTGTAAAAAATATTCCAAATCAAATGTTTTTATAGATTTAATCAGTAAAGTAGCTAAAGGTGAAAGCTCCAGTACCTACCTACCTTGGTTCGAAAATCCCTAAGAGCATAATCGGATTTCTCTCGCTAACGGTGAAACATCTTAAAGAGCACTAAAGATCCTTGGTGTTTTTCAGCCTTATTGAGACAAGTGGTCCTGTTATCGAATGGGTTTCAAATGGATGGTCTTTTTTATCAGGTATTTTATTACATGTAGCAATTATTTGACGACATGAATCAGAGTTAGAGTTCTCTGATACTAAATTATAATTTAGGTTATTACGAAATATAAAAGTAGTATTTTTTAGCTTTGTTACACTACTTAGTGTCACATTACTTCAGAATTATATGATTTTAAACTAATGTCATCGCGGAATGTAACGGGTAGGTTCACGCGATACGTTTTATTAATTGCCAATATTTCGACCCACTTGCATGTATCGTGTTCACGGCGAAAGTATTGCCGTGAAGTACCCGTTACATAATAAAATACACTACTTAGGAAGTCTGTTAACGAAATGAATGATGATTCCTTTTAGCAGAATTCTTATCATACATCAGCTTCAATAACTTCATGCACGGATAGCATGAGTAATGTTGACATTGACATATGAAGCAGTTTATATAATAATATTTCTCTATTTCGGATTCCCTGTTTCAGTTTGTAAGTTTCACTACTGGTTGTTATCGTTTTAAAGCAGTCATTATACCATACCGTACATTGATCTACACATAATATAATAACATTTTCAGAGATCGAGAAAAACCCTATCTTAAAACAATGCAGGTGCTATTTCTAAGCGTAAGGCGTAGTTTTTGCAAAGGAAGCGAAGACAGTTTACTAGTTAATATATAAAAATACAATATGTAATTTTGCACATACACAAAAGGTGGCCTTACTGCTTCAGTAGCAATTTCTTTTGGGAAGTAGATGCTGATATCCAACACGCACACACACACACACACACATATATATATATATATACATATATATATATATATATACACACAATTTGATTGTAGAGCTATAAGTGCTATTACTTACAACATACAAAATAATAAGTTCATAAGTGTATTTTGATATTCGATACATCATCAGGTAAAAACATATTTCAATTCGCGAGCTGTTGATTGAAATTCTGTATTCTGATTTATTACTATTTGCACCGTTTTGCTTGTTTTCAATTACGAGCTGTCGATTTTATAGTTTATCGGTCGGTGCGGCTATACGAACAGTCGTAGCGACACGAAATGGCCGTTATGATGATTTACATCTTTATAATTAATTGTTTTCCCTTTTAAAATGATTTCAAAACATTGTAGGTTTTTTTACAACTTAACACGATTTAATGTTAAAAGAACATTCAATCAACATACATACAAGAAAACGTAAGTTGCCTTTTTTAACTTACAGGGTGACTGAAAATATGTTGGCAATTGTTAGGGGAATGTAGGGGAGGTTATTTACAACCAAATTACCTCTTACGAACCCTATATAAATATGAACCGTTTTCGAGTAATACAATATTGTAGTAAATTTTTTCATGAATGCGCGGTATTAAACTTTGAAAGTATAAAAAAAAATCATACGTAACGCATAAAATATGATTTTATTATTATTATCTGGTTGCTGACACTATAATACATAATAATCAGTCAATAAACGGTAAATATTTTCAAAATTTTTTAAGTTAGAGCTACATATCTTTTAAATTTTTATACTTCATTCTGATGTTTAAATCCAAAATAGGAGGGAGAATTCCTCAAAAAAAAAAAACACAAAAAACTTGATCTGTGAAACATGCTAAAAAAATGTTTAATTACTCGAAAATGGTTGATATTTGGATAGGGGTAATTAGAGATAATTTAGTTGCAAATAACTTTCCCTACTCTTCATAAAAGATAGCCAACATTGCCAGTCACCTGTATACATTGTATGCGTCTTTGGTTTGTATTACCTAGCCTGTAATAATTTTCCAAGGTGTTATTGTCTGACAATAGTCAGTCAGTCAGTTACTCATTCACATCGGGGTCACCACTGTAACAAAGGGAGACCTCCCGTCAGGCTAGGTTATCTTTTTGGGGAGCGGCCGTGCTCCGATCAATTCAAAACTTGTAAATATGCAAGGATATTGAAAATCTTCGATAGCGTGATTAAGATTCTTGACACGTTTCACACATTTTCGTGTTAGTATAGTGCAATATTTAGCCTAGCATAAACAGACCTTTACTTCCAAAGTATGAATTATGCATTACAGACTTCGGTTTATTTTAAACTCAAAATTGCAAAATCAAAGCAAAATCACACTAAAACATTTGTATACTTAAATACTTTGTGAAGATGAATAAATTGTTAATTATAAATCGGTAAAACGAAGTAATATAAGCATTAATCCTAGTTCAATCCTAGTTAATTGATAAAGGATACGAAGGTCAATGGAATTGCTTCTGGGAAATTAGAAATAGCAATAAAAGGTGAATCGATGTTGGTAGACTCGCATCCCGTTATTCCCAAGCGTGATCGCGCTTAGCGAGGAAATCGTGTGGTTTCCGTTTCATACAATACGTCACCGTTGGCGCTTTTATGTGAATATTTTCAAATACTTTTGTCTGTGAATTCAATATTGGTACGTGTGAGGAATGGAAGATTTAATAAAATACCGTTCTTCCGTTCTGACATCTAACTATTTTGATATTTGTTCCTAGATATTTAAAAAAAATCTTTATTGATTTAAGTTAAATTTCAAATTAATCTCATTAGCCATTAAGGATAGAAAAATATTTGGGAACTAATTTAAAAGAAAAAATGTTGCTTCATATAGCGATTCTTCGATATTCCGATAGCTTATTTTCTGAGACTGATGCCTTATCAAAAAAGATAATAAATCTTTATATCTTAAGGATGATAACATTTAAGTTTTTATTGTAACCTAAAAAATCTTGAAAATGTTAACATTCACACCATGATACTTCGCATTTTATTGTTAAAGTCAAATTAAACGTAGATCGTAATAGTCGATCATTAATAAGGAGTCCAATGGCCTTCGGCACCGCCTGTATAGTTAATTCACTAATCATCAATCCACAAGTCAATTTACTCGAAGCTAAATGTGTTTCATAATTAAAGTATTCTAAAAACCGACACTCAAAAGAAGGGTGAACATAAAGTGCCTGACAGATAAGAATAGCAATGTTTTGATGCGGGTGCTATTTGTGAACAGTGCTAATATGTTTCTTGAAACGAAGTGAAGGCGGGTAATGAGTAAATACATAGGTAATAGGTATGTGGTTTCACCGCTTTTTTCTTGACTGATAACACGTCATGTTGTTTTTAGTGGTACATACGTCCAAGAGCGATGGTGACAGCTCCGTATCGGATGATCTGTTTTCTAGTTTGATTCCCTGTTACTTACATTAAAAAATCATAATAATTTTTAATGCTCAAAATACGTCAAATATTTCCGGGAATTACAGATTTCACTAATTTAGTGGTCAAGAAACTCACGACGGATTTCCCGGAACTTCCAAAGATAGGAAAAATAATTGCAAAGCAAATAAGCTTTTATTTGTTCTTTTAAGCTCGGGATAGGATTAGGCCCACTTTGTATGGTAATCCGTAATGCCGAGACTACAAAATATCTACTCTTTCAACATTTGTTTTGTTTATGACGCCTATATTATAATGAGATTTGGCTGTCATTTGGGAGACCTTTGCTCTTTATTAGATAAGAACTTGGATTTGTTTTGCATAGACAAAACATAGCTCAATATGGCTCATGGCTACAGGCCAGCCTACAAGCCCATTTATTCAAAACTCACTTATATTATCAAGCACTACTTTGAAAACATGCGTTGTTTAGTAAAGCTGTTATTAAAATTTAAGATGTTAAATTTTAAGTATCACGAATATTATATAAATCTACATCTTAACCGCAACGGGTATTCACCTATTGTAAGTAAGTATTATCAATATTTTGAACCATTGGCATTCGAACGAGGCTACGATAAAAGTTATGTAAGCGTAATAAATACTATATTTATTAGAACTAATGGTTTACCGTAAAGTTACACGTACAATTGTTAGTCTTGGGTAAGTTAAGATTACCAATATAGCTGATTCAAAGTACCCCTTTAGAAAAACAAAATAACATGGATTCATCATTACAACGCATATTGTCCAATGCTGGACTCGGATCTTATTATGGTTGGTCTTATCAATATGGTAATTATGGTTATCCGCCACGCTAGCCAATTACGAGTTGATAGACTTCACATAAGTTTGTGGAAATTATGGAGAGCTCAAGTATGCAGGTTTTCTCACAATGTTTTCCTTCACCGAAGCAGTTTATAATTAAGTTATTAATGCGCACATATGAGGAATTAGAGGTAAGTGCAGGATTCAAACTCGCGTCTTTCGTGCGGAAGACCGACGCTCGAACTACTAGGATTTAACATACATTTTGTTACTAAAATCTGAAGCTAAATCTGATATTATAGCACATAGTTGTTATGAAAACATCAAACAGTTAACAGACTGCAATAGGTAAAGTCGTTTAAATTCTCGTTTCAGTAAATATTTGAATTAGCCTTTGAAGATGAATGAACTACTGTAACACACTGGCCAAGTACGTTTTAATTTATCTCATTATTTTGTTAACATTATAGAAAAATTTCGGTTTTTTTATCGATGAAATTGATACTGTAACTAACGCATTAGCATTTGATACGAGTAAATGTTGTATTTGCGTGTATCAATCGATCCCAAGTCCTTTGTGCGGAGTGCGGACCGCCACAAGCAACCACTAGGCTATCGTAACGCTAAAGTTTGCTTCAATCATTGAATAATCATTTTATTTCCAGGATAATATTTCAAATATATTTTTTTTACATGCGGGCCTATTCGTTGTAGCTTAACGTGTGAAATAATTATTGTTGTTTATTAATACGATAATGGTAATGTGATATATTAAAATAAACTCATTACACTTAATATTAATTATAAATAACTTCCATGTGTAATAGATAGACGTAGTACGCAATAGTGCGGATCCCCGCTTCCTTTTCGGTCGGCAACACTTCGGTGACGTCTTTGTTGTTACTGAAGATTATGGGCCACCGTGAAGATTTTCCATTAGCTAGGTCGTCTCCTCGTTTGTCGACTTGTTACATAAAAAATGTGTTTGTACAATTTATCTGTGCTAGGACAATCAAAATAATCGGATCTGTTGTTTGAACATGGACGCATATTGCTTGAAGTAACATTATTTCAGTAAAAAAAGGTTTTGGAACACTAACGATTAATACAGAGAAGAATCTTAGAATTAGTGTTATATTTTTAACAAATTGTAATTAGAACTGAAGTTCTATTTGAGATTGATAAGACATTTAATAAATTTCATATTTACTCCATTTCATTATTTTTGAGTTATATTCGACAGTTAAAACGTTTACCTACCTCTTACTAATGTTTACTACCCTCTAAACTAATGCCCATACTAACTTGTATTTCTTATTCCGCAAGAACAGGTACATTTCTCGGGATAACAAGACAATGACCCAATTAAAAATATGCCAATTACCGTATCAATCTGTTATGTAAATATAGATTGATACGTGCTCAGACAGAAATCCAGACAGACAGGCAGAAATTACATTTACACATGGTCTGACTTCTATATCGATAACAAATTATAACTAAATTAAAATTTCAGAAAATTCATAGTGTACAAGTTCGGCCCTGTTACAATTTTATTATTGGTATACATATGAAAACAATATAAAATGAAGCTATTTCATTCCGTGAACTTCTACAGAGATTTGTTTCGAATGACCCAATGGATTTTAATGCGGTTTTTCTTCAAATAAAAGGTTCAATAGGTATTTTAGATACACTTAGGCGTGTAATTTTTGCTTTTACTGCCGTTTCAAAAAACTATAACCATTTAAAACACACGTCTAGGTAGTTTTATACGTATAATGTATTTGTTTTCTATAAAAACAAAAATTGAAAAGTTTACTGAAAACTTGTGTTCCCTTGCAACATCCTAATTTTGAATGAAGAAAAAAATTATTTTAATTTATAAACCATAGAAGATATTCTTTACAAGTAATAAAGGAAGATCGTGGCAATCTGTGAAACAACAGGAGCAGGTTATAAGCTACATTTTAAATGGGATGAAATTCAGTTACCGTCGATAGCAATTCTTCTTTATGCTTATACTAAGAAAAGCTCTCTTATAATGAAAATTAATAAACAACATCCGCAATTAATATGAAGTTTGATCTTTTCTGAAATAGTCGGAACAACAACATATTTTAATTGTACCATCATCAAAAAATCGTCGCAGTGGATAAACACAAATTTATTCGATAATTTGGATATTTGGTGAAAAATAACAAACGCGCGAGAATTCAATTACATTGAACGCGAGAGTAAATATACTGTTTTATTTCAACTTTCGAATTGCATTTTGGTGATTGTTTAATATCGGTTACTTTCAAATTTCAACGCATCAGAGACCAATGTAGCGCACGGGTCTCTTATTGAAGATACCTAGAGCGTATTCCAACAATAAGCTCCAATATTCATTTGGTGTAGGAGTTAATGGCCAATCGTAGTGGCGGAAGTTCTTATTTAACGATAACACCAGGGACTTATCGCTCAATATGTCTGGTGGAGCGGTTACGTGGGCGCCGCCGGGTCGTGTTTCCTCGTATATTAATACGTTGATGGTCAAATTTAGAGATGCGTGCCGGATTCGAACTCGCATCTCCCGAGTTGGAGGCCGAGGTTCAAACCACTATGCTATCAACACTGCTAAAATAATAAGATGTGTACATATATATACTGCAAAATATGTATATGCTGTCGGTTTTGCTCTGGTTCTCCTATTCTATAAAAGATAGTGATGAATCACATCGGGGATCCGCATAGTAATGTCTGGTTGTGTCGATGTTACGAGCGACGGTAATGACCACCTGGCAGGTCGTCTTCTCCTTTGACCAAAGTCAAAAATATATTTCGGTGAGGTAGTTACCAGGCAGCTTTCTTAACTGTCAATGCATCCATTTGTGTTACGGGTTACAGGTGTCCATCGGGTACCACTACTTGCCATGAGGTATCCTATCTGATCGTTTGTCGAGCATTCAAACAAAAATAAACGTTTTAGTTTAGAACCGACAGTATCGTAAACTATTACGTTTAAATAAAAATAATATATTTAGTAATTGCCAAAATGGCAAAACGACGAGGTAAAGTTAAACTCTGCAATAGCACTGGCAGCTTACTAGGCACGTTTACTGTATTTGTTTATTTTATTTTATTTTTATTGCTCAATTTGTTTTTATTGAGTTTATTTAAAAGGGTCGTTGGACGATCTCCGCTGATAGTAGCCGGCGTCTCATTCTTTGCTTTGGGTGGGTTTCTTTGATCTCTAAACGTTTCAATTATAAATATTTGTATTCAAAAGTGGAATAATATAAAAATGCTGTCTAAGATGGTCGTCTCATACGCAATTATCATAGTTATATGTATATTGAGTTAAATAACATTTATAATTTTAATATTTCTAGATTACATAGTAAATTTAGTACTAAGCATTGGTAGTGGTTAAAATGTAAATGTTCGCGCACATCCCAATTTTTTCAGATTATGTACGTATTAATTATCACTTGCTTCGATGAACGAAAACATCGTGAGGAAACCTGCACACCTGAGAGTTCTCCATAATGTTCTCAAAGGTGTCAAAGGTCTGTCAACATGCACTTGCCCAGCGTCACGGACAATGGTCTGAATACATCTCATTGCGGGAAGACACCTGAGTGCAATAGTCGGACAAGTAGGGATTGAAATGATAACGAAGGTGAGTGACGAACACGGATTTTGATATCATCATTGAATTCAAGTAGTGGGATGGAATTTCTCATAAAAAAGCTGTTTTAAATAAAGAAAATTTGATATTCTTAGTGTATTCATTACGACATTATTTGATTTCTTACCCCATCGGCAACTTTATACCGATCTAGATTATAATAAATTATTTTATTTGAAACTTCTAAACATCTATTTAGTGTGTGCACGTGGAACCAAACAATACATAAATAAAAGCTGTGTAATTCATTTTCTATATCTAAATCCAAATGTGTAAACGAGTTTCATGTAGTGGAGCAAATTACTTGGAAAACATAGATAACGGAAAGAAAGCGCCATCCAAATATCCAATACATTTATTACAGGCAGGGCGTGCCCCGTCAGGAGCACGCCGCCGACCAACTTACGAGACTCCAAGACATAAACTAAAGCGTTATTTAAAGCTGTAACCCAAAAGTAATCGTTTTGAATAAAAATTTTATTACTTTAACATACTAGTCAAATTTTAGCCATACGCTGGGTTCTAGTGCCCTCAAGTCGCCTTACGAAGATGATAAAATATACGGATATATTGGTTCTTTAACCCAGTTTGCGACGAATTTTCTCAAAGTTCGCCAACGTTTGCTAAAGTTTATAAATGTAAAAAATTTAAATACCCATTCGACGTCCCAAAAAAATCCATAATTCATAAAATTGCATCATCAATGAGAACGAAAAGAAAAACTATAGCTGTAAAACATACAATAAGAAAATAATCTTTACTACAAGCTGCTATCTATGATACTCAAGTATTACATACATTCACGGACATTCACGTAACTCCGTATGTTATTGTTTTGTTTATTCTTAATTATTTTATTTTTTTTCAAACAAAAATATACTCGTAATGACGGCCTCGTCCGACTTCGTTCGGGTTGGATTATTATTTAGACGTCATTAGATTCACGTGTTTTCATTACATAACAATTTTGACGAAGATCGGTTAAGCCGTTCTTAAGTTATGACGGGTCATACATACGGCAAAACAGATGGACAAAAAAGATTTCGAAGTGGTCAAATTAATGGCAGTGTGTCATAATACGAATATTTATCATGAATTTAACAAAAAAAAAATGGGATGTAAAGACAGAGAGACATTACAGATTTATATATAGATATATTAAAGATCAGTCAAGTCATTTTTGAATTATCTCCAGACATACACGAAAATCTCAACAGAGTTATATAATAGTATAGATTTGGCTTTTGTTCTTATTCTTGTCATTACATCATATCCTAATATTATTGTAAGACCATAAATGACATTGGCTTAAACTATGCGATGAAGTTTTATTACTGCAAACTCTTTTACTTTCTATTACTTTGCTTATTTTTTCAGCAAACATTTTATTTATAAGTTTCTATTCCAGCGATAATAAATGAATTAATTTTTCTCTTCAAATGCATCTACACAATACGATAAAAAAATTAACTTACGATAAATGGTCCAAGATATTTCTCAACGTGCAATAAGGAAAGGAAAATAATATTAACGTGTCTCCATGGCGGCGTTGTCTATGCCTGTCCCACTAGCAGCATGTTGGAAATAGATACCTAAATACAGCTAGTGCTCGGAACTTGCACCAAAAGCCGTGTAATGCTTTACTAATGACTGTGTGTCGAGATTTCCCCTCTACCTACCTACTCATAAATATGCATTAATGATGCGCTTCGTGACAGCAAGTACAATTTAAATTTAAGTCTACGCTAACCTTATCCAGTGTCAAATTGGGACATAACACAGGACTTTTTTAAATTTTAGGTTAGGTTATAAAAAGTTTATTTATCTTGCCTGTAAGTAAACCTTTTAGTGTGGAAAGTGTTTATATATTTGGCGTAATCAATAGATTATGTCTTTAAGTTACACTATCGGGTAACAATCGCTTCACAATGGCAAAATATGGTCAAAAAGTGGAAAGTGCTGAAGTATTAATTAGAAACCCTGTGATGAATCATAATTTGGCTTAATTCGTTATGTCTTGAAGTCAGTAATTCTGTGTGGATAATTTCGTGAACTACCTACATAAATTATATTACGCTAACCTCATAACTGTCTAAATTTCGTAAAATTAAGGCCCTTCAAAATTATGTTTATGTATTTAAATGTTAAAATTCTATTGTTCTGTGGTATCTCTAACTGAGGTGCCTCTAACGTAATGCCGAGAACAGGCTAATATCGTTTAGCCCTTCCGGTATACGCCGAATAGAGGTGATAGCTAAATACTCGTAGTTTGGAAATAGCACGTAGCCTCAGAAGAATTAGAATTCGATTTGACTTTATTCTACAAATAATTAATTGATCATTAAGCATGGCGAGCAAAAATGCATGCCTGAAAGTTCCCATCATTATTCTCAAACGTGTCTTAAGACTGCCAACGCGTTTATGGCTTTCAAAATCTATTGTTCTTAACAATAGAACAGTTTTGGTTGGGACTGTTGTTTTATATCAAGCGTAATTAAGTATATGTATTATAGTTGCTTATGTATATTGGTGGTTTTATCTGACGTTAGTTACAGATATTTGTGGATTGCAAAAACAATATACGTATCTTAAGTTCCACTTCGTACCTGTCTAGACTCCAAACCGTTAGCAGTTCTATGCAGGACATGGCTCTTTTTCTCCTAAAGAAGAAGGCGAAAAACATACTTCCATTAGCCACCACCAGCTTGAATACGTGAAGGATTAATTTACAATTCATAATGTCAAAAGTTTCTTTGCCGCCTGAATATCTCTAAAATGACTTGACAAATGCTGTCCAATGATGACAGTCTGAATCGATCACTTAATCTCTTCTTCCAAGTACGGGAGCGTTTCGAAAATTTTGTCTATAGCATTTACTCATCCATTTACCAACTATTTGATTTATACGCTAATAGATATCAAATACTTCGAACGACTAACTTTAGTGCCGTGCTAATGCAAAAACTACGCTTCAAAGTTGGTTCCTCGTTGATATCTTCCAACTCGTTCAGACTTCTTTTAGAGCAAAAATGACCGTTAATCGATCCATTATGGGAACGCTTATAATCGCCTAGGAAGTTCGTGGATCGATATTCCTTTCGATATCATTGTTCCAATTTTATAATATAAATGTTCAGAAATATTCACTCGGAACCTGGACACTAATGGTCCATTGGAGGGAATGAGTTTGTCCATAAATTACACGGTGTTAGTGGCTAACCGGAGAGTGAGGAAACCTTAGTCCACAGCATGCTTTCAACAATCTTTAGCTAACAACCCAACGATAACAACTTCAACATCATCAACGTGGGTTCCAACGTCGTTTCCACAGAAATGCTCTTGAATTTTTGTCATTCATGAAAAATTTGACGTTTTTTTCAAAATCATCTCGAGCGAGACTTATGAACAGTTAGAAGATAAATTGGATCTGTAAAACTACCATTCTGATCTTTTAATCTCAACGACATCTTTTATAAACTTGTTTTTTGTTTCAGGTAAAAAAAAAAATTGTTTCATTAGAAGAAAGGGTAAATATCAATATAAATTTATTTCTTCTGATCACGTTCCGCTGCTTTAACTACGCCAAGTAAACAGAATCGATGTGTGTCGCTTTGTTAGTAGCTTGTGCTTCTTCAGCTACTATTTTACAGCGAAATAAATGGTTTTCTTTCTTTCTGATGAGCTCTCTTGCCTTACTACCTATTAATAACCCGTTAGATCCAACAATCGTGAACTTCTTGTTGCAAAAGTACTTGCATATCCCTGAAACAGACCCGACTACATAATGTCAAGTAGCCCCGGTATATATACAAACAAATAACCAATTGAGACCAGATTTACTAATTTTAAGCCAAACATAAAAAAATTAACTTAAATTATCCTTCCATAAGGATAAAATCTTGCAGTGTCAATTTATTATTAGCACACTCGAAGTTTGCCTCTCCTTACCTTGTTTTTATCATTTTTTTCCATGAAAAGTTGACCTAAAACCTAAAAGAAAAATATCATAAAGAGCTGAAGGTGCCATTTAACACCAAGCTGCAAGTCTATTGTTACAATCATGTCACAATAAAAGGCGATGAAATATCCAGCATCACACGTTACTGTCCATTATACACTAACCTTTATTGTACTTTCAGGAAATGTGAAGTGCTTTCACGAGCTATCATTAGAACGGTCTGCTTAAGCGCTCGGCTATCAGCGTTAAAAAGAAAAATGTTTGAAAGACCTTAATAATGAAAGTTAGTAGGAGCAATTAGTAATGTTTTAAAATAAACACAGAAGAATCCTTGGGTTTTTGTAGTAGTTAAGTGTTTTAGTCGATGTACACTGGGTTACGGCCGCTGCGGCTCACTACTGCGTAATCAATCACGCAGCTTGAACGCGGCATATAGCTGCGAGTAAATAAATAAATTGCCGGTAGACAAAGAAATCTAAAATTGAAATACGGTATGTATAAAAAAAAGGATTATGGTGTTGGCAAAAGAATTTGGTGGCTTAGAATACTCCCCCAATTCCATGCCGGCAGAACAGGGTGTCGTAAGAGGCGACAGAAACCAGCCTGCTTGGTGGTAGGGCTTCGCGTATGGATTATATAATTAGTATTGTTATTAAGTCATTAGCTACCACCCTCCTGCGTGAGTCAGCCGTCAAACGACTCGTCGTGTTCCGGCTGGTGGCTTGAGAGCCAGTACCTTCTTTCTAACCTTCTTCTCATTTCCTGGCCGACGACGCATCAGTGATACCTTTGGTCTTGCTGATGTCCATAGGCGACGGTGACCATTTACCATCAGTTGGCTCGTCTGCTCGTTTGTCGGCTATTAACATAAAAAAAGTAGGAGCCACCATCCAATTCGACAACGTAGTAGCCCAGGCGATAGTGATCCGTTCTGCCGAGCTAGGGAATCTAGGGCAGACCTTTATGACATAGATAAATGCTTGTTTTCGGGTCATGGGTGTTTTGATGCCATATTTGTGTACGTCCATGCCATACACAACATAGTAAGTCCTAGTACAGGAGTGCAATGTGTGAACATGATGGTTAATAGAATCTAATTTAACCTCTTCTTCCTGTGTTGAACACCAGTTTAGCCAATGACCTCATATCCGCCTATCTGTCGCTGGTCTACTATGGTTCGGTATTCTAAAATCAACCATTAAATATTATTAGCGTGTTTTGGGTGCTTTACCCATTTTTATATTAGTATTAGAGTTGTCCAGAGTTTATGATTATCACTAACCACCCAGTAGTTCGTCTTGTCTCACTTATGCTCAAGCTCCTAATGCTTAATCCGATTATAAGGACTATTAATTATTATTATTGCAATGGAGATTTTTAGTAATCCTATGTCTTAGAAAAGTCATCCGATATTTTGATCTCGTTATGATTAGTATTTATTAAAAAAATATATTTTTCAGGAATAATAACTAAATTTAGTAGTAGAATTTATAGCACATGTTATAAGACTTGATACATTACTTTGATTATTGCCAACATGCTAACATGCTAACGCTATGTATTACCTTGAATCTATTTGAACGTATCATGATAACCTTCATTGACAAAGACGTAGATACTTCCTGCAACGTCAAAGAATAGGGAACACGACGCGTGACAAACGATCTTGTCATTGCTGACCTGTGTCACGTGAATAGCAATAATGTGTGCTTTATATTTAACCTTCTATATTGGCCTTGTCTCAGTACCCATGTTATTTATACTCATGTCAAAATTTAAACTTCATTACTTAATTGCGTCATGTCGGTGGAATCTAATGAGAGAATGATTATGGCAAAGATTGTCGTCTACCCTCTATTGGGATTCATCAAGTATCAGCATCGATAGCTCGTTCATCGAATTTTTAATAAATAGACTGCGGCAGCTGGGAAAACTTTTGACAGGTGACACTTATAATCACTTAACAGATGAGACTGTCAATCTTACGTCTAGTTCGTTTTATATTCTTAGATATTCACATACGACACTAATGATTTCCTGAACTTCAAACTGTTTTCAATCGACATAATCTAAGAACACAATATTGGGAGACTAGACTCAATTATAAAGGTAAAGCAATTTATAGAAATTAATAATAATTTGGTCCCTTCGCAAGATAAATACCTACACCATATTTTTAATACTTGATATAGAGCTCAAATTTTGAAAGATTTTATTAAACGAAATTGTAAAAGTTTCATAAATGTTAAACAAAATTATTAAAACGACAAAACAGTTTTCTCATATTATTTTAATAGATGTCAAGATTGATAAAATACTTTAAAGTAGGTTCAAGTAAGCTAGGTCTCTTATGTTACATAGCATTTGGATGTTAAATAGTTTAATATCTTCTGAGCAATTACCACAAATAATAATAAGTGTGGTTAGTTAACGGTGGTTGGTAAACTAATCATTTACATAATTTTAGCACCATAACTTCAAAAATATGATAAAAAATATATTAACAATACATTAATAAACTTTCCAGTTCCATGGATACCGTTCATTAAAATCAAAGTGCTCCCAAGGGGTCTATAGCAAAAAAATATTTTAGCTCCTCAATTCCAACCATTCTCGCGTAATCATTATGTTTAAAACTGTTAAGACGGTAGCTTTGTAACTCTACTTCTCTAATTTTGCCAACAAAATCTTTCAGGTAACAAGAAATGCCAGGTAGGTAACGATACCAATACGGCTACTATGGGTTTTTAAATGGATTGTACAGAGCACAACGACTTAACGTAAAGGGACTTGGCAGATTGTTAGCAGGGTGCAACGTGCGTAGAGGAATTTGATCTCTATGATAAATAAACTTAACCTAAAATGTTGATGCTAGGCTTCAGTTATTTTGACAGATTAATGTGTCGGTTCGGATCAATTTAACTTCACTGGATGGAAATTTTCGAATTTGTTCAGTAAATAAAAATGTAAATGTAATTAGAATTGTTCGTGTCACGGGACAGGTGGACATTTCAACAGTTCACCGAGTGAGACGGAAGTGTAAAAAAGCGCGAAATGCACAAGCTGCAAATATCTTTCTGCATAAGTTACTAGCAATACATTTCGCTGAATTAATCCGCCTTCTTGTTTTCCACGTTTATTTCAATGAAGTAGCAGCCTTGACAGGAGATAATATTTATGTTTCATGTTTAGATGTGTTTGTTTGTGTTATGAGTGCGCTCGCATAAGATCACACAACCCTTCCAAGTGCCTGTGACTGCTGAGGGGGTTTAGTGGGTAAGATTACCACATAACACGGAACTTTTTAAAACAGAAGTCGGGCAACGTACTGAAGCTGCAACCCGTTTATATAAAAGTTAAAAAAATTCAGTAAACGCTAAACGTAGTAACGCCAAACGAATTGACCAGTCAATGTCATCACGTAATGACGTCGTGAAGCTCGGTTTTAATTATTTTATTATCAATAGTAATACTGCATGTTGGTATGATTAGTTATACCCGATTGACTAGATAGTTTCTTATCCTCTTGACTACTACTGCAATTAAATGAGTAATATTTTAAACGTATATCGGTTCAAATGTAGAAGATAACTTTCCACAATTCTGTATTGGTAGCGTGGTGAACGAGGACAATAGACGATTTTTATAAACTTTGAAAATCGAGATCGAGAAATTGGCAAGTAGTTTTGAATACATAAAATAAACTTTCCTACTGGTTACTCTCAGAATACCTACTAACTTTTTATATTTCAAAAATGGTTAATGATAGCACATTAAAGAAACAATACTATTAAATCATTTGTTAAACGTCCTAGGTATTCAAAAGTATTGTAAGTATACATCTTTTATGTGATAATAATTAATTATATTTTTTATCAATTATAATTGTTGCATTTTTTTAAGTAATTTATCGACAAACGAGCATATGAACCTCCTGATAGTGAGTGATCTCCGTCGCCCATTACTTTAGTAATACCTAAAGCATCACTGATGTGTTGCCGACTGAAAAAAAGAGATCGACAAGCATTATTTTTTTGTAATACAATTACTACTAATAATTGACACTTCTGACTTTCTCACTTTTCCTTTAGAAAATTATAGCGGATTAAATACCCTTATTACGAATTATCTGTTTTGTAGGTGGTACAGACAGATATACAGAAACGAAATAACACAAAAATCCAACACACGAGAACAAATATTTATGTAAACCATAAAATGTGTGATCTGGCCGAGAATCGAACCCGAGATCACTCGCTCAACAACCCAGTTTCGATCGTCATTAATAGTTAAAGCTTTAGAAAAGCTCTGTAACGTATATTTCAAACTTCATATTGATTTGATCACTATTACTTCTAATCTATCAGTAATCGATTCTAAAAATATCATATATAAATGAAAAATAAATGAACTATTGTCCAAACTTATACAATCCCATGATAAGATTTGTTGATATTCCTGTCACGTTCTCATTGGTTCACTCAGGCCTCCTGCTTTGGCGAGGTTCCATTCCTTGTGGTATAGGGTATCCATAGTATTTGAAATATTAGAACAGAATGAACAAATAACTTTAAAGAAATACTTCGATAGATTGGCACGTTTTCATGCAATCTTGGGTCAGGAATAAAACAAGATAAAAGTAATATCTTTTTAATTTTACTATATTATTAAATTTTCACTGAATTGGCACATTGTACTAATTTGGGAACAGAGTTGCTACGGATTATATAATAAGTGAGCTAGTGGTGATTTAAACATGCCAATGAAGATAAAAATTAGTAAGACTTAATAACGCGACATTTTTTATTATAAGCTTTAAGATGTATAACTAGCCATAGAAAAGAAAACGTCATATTAAATCATTGGAACACAGATTTGTAGGTAAATGTTACACTGTAATTGTGTGCTGTACCTATTCTGCACATTGCATTACACTGAATATTATATATTTATATTGTATTTGATTTTGAATCCATACTACAAGAATCCTACTGAAAAAACCAAATTGTCAATATTATTACGAAGTTTTGTAATATTCTGACACAAGAACACAGAATAGAGTAGTCGTGGGTCAAAACTATAAAACAATTGAAACGCACGCTTTAAAGTTGCCATTGTTATGTTTCGATTCGGAGCAGAAAATTCATTTGCACAGATTGTAAAGATAAATAGCTCGAATATATCGTTTTTTTTTAACGTTAATCGATTCGTTAAACCATCTTTATGTACATATTTTTCCCGATTAAATTGCCCGATTGCAATAAAAATATGAATATTTCATGAGCATCATCAATCTTTTTGCGCTTTTGCCTAATCATTTAACTGACGAATTTTTTGAATTTATTAAAATCGATGCATGTTATTCGATTTAATTTATTACGTGTGTATTTTAAATTTTCTTGTATTTCACAATTCACGTATTGTGAATCGTTCTAATCTTTTGTATTGATTTTTATTTCTTTTATCTTTTGTTGTGTCTCGACTATGAAAATTTAGTATCTCATTATGAACGATTTATTTTCATTGCGCACGAAATATACACTGATATTATGAAATGCAAATAAAACAGATTATTTACATATATACTATCAAATAACCGTTATAAACACAAATAAAACAGACATCAATCACAAAAACATCTCGCTGTTATTGAGTATGTAAACAAATTTCATGTAATTACGTTCGTTCATCTCATGTTTTATCTCCCTAGCTTTTCACAGGGTTTTAACTTTATTTCATTCGTACAGCAAGGGTGTGAGGCATGTAATTTATAATAATTACAACTGTTATTTTTCACGCCTACGGCTGTGCTTCAAACATTTATACGAAAAACAACAAATATTAAAATAATATTATAAAGTGGAATGGTTCAAAGAAACTGACTTTCACAGGATCTCAACGAAGATCTAAAGGATGTTGGCGGCAGTGATATTTACAAATTAGGACTGTCCTGATTCATTGACACGTGCAGTGCCCCTCTCGCTAACGAACTCCCCAAGTTTCTGACAGTGGTGCGTAATATTTCACTAGTGGTCCGTGACGTGGGTACACAGCGGTCTGTTCAGAGGACGATAGTTTTGTTGGGACTTGAACATAGCATGCGACACGTTTGCAGCTGGCTGAAAGGGAATTTGCAGTCAGTTAACCGACACTCAATACATTATAACATACGAGGCAAATTGGTTGTTAGTATAATGTAAGCTTTCATTGAGTAAACAGCACGCATGTTATGTTACTTAATATACATATGACGACATACGCATACCGTCATTTCAGTATACTCATGTTCAAATACTTCTTTACATACGTATAGTACTTTGTGATTGTGAATTTTGTGGAACCACGGCACATATATGAATAATTATTTTACCATTTGAAAGATACATTAATCCGAATAGAGACAGGCTACATATTATGTATATATATAATATATATGTATCTATATATATATATAAATTAGCATAATTATTGAGAGTTTGTCTGATTTTGTCTGAGAGTTCATGAATAAAAATATATGTATACCAATATGCATACAACACCAACCCTTTTTAATCCTGAAACGAACCATCATTTAAGCATATAGAGTCAACGACGATAGCCGCTGTCTTTGGACATGATGTTTTTTTATACCATTAAATTTATTATTATTAATTTGTATAGACTATTGCAAAGTACATTTTTAACAATGGAATTCAGCAAATTAACGCCCTATATTATTAACTGCCAAGTACTCTAGTAAACTTGAAATGACTGAATCATTGCCATTTCTTAGGAATGGTAACGATCGTAGATCGACCTTGAGCACTGCTGGGTCTACTGGTACCACGTGACTGCTTGACGTCAAACTTTGTTCGAGTTAGGGTATAATCAAGTGGGGGTTCGAAGGCGCCGTACAATTTTTACTTATGGCGTATTCTGAAAAAAATATCAATGTGAATTATATAGCGCGTAGCATATGTCGATGTCATTTTAATAGAGAGTTATATCAGGATATTTTAAATTTTGAGCAATGGATCTTCTGTCTTTGATTAATGCTGTTGATGATATGTGTATTTATTCGCTTTTTTGCGCATTTCGGGTCTTTTTAACTAACGGAAAAGTCAGTTATAATCTACTATAGAATCCAGTAAACATATATTACAGAATACACACAGAATGTAATTAATGGCCGAAATCAATTCGTCACGCATCATTACCGTCACGTAATTGTGGCAGTCGGTAATCGATTAAAAGTGCTCTTGGCGAGAATTTGTGCGGTATTCGAGTGATGAATCGATATTAGGCATGCGAGTGCTAGACGATTTGGTGTTGAAAACCGGTTGGTAGGTATTTTAATTTTTTCGATCTTTACCACAATTGTATTAATTCCATAACTAAGTGGGGGTCGCGAAGTATGAAAATATTTTATTAACGCGAGACTCATACAGTCCACATTAACCGTGTTGACGATGTCGACGACATCGCAGCCACAATGTAGCTATCAGTAATTCTGTACGCGAGTCGTTATCCCCATGACAACTTACTGTCACGTTCTTGTAATACTACAAAACCTTGTAGCCAATGATCGCCACGAAGCTCAATTGGCAATGACTCCGTTCACTGACAGAAGGGCCCAAGTTTCTACTTTTAAACAAAATAAATACCGAAGCAGCAGATAAATGTTTGTTATTAGGTCTCGCTTGTCTATGCAACTTCGTTTGAATCACAGAACAAAATATTTATTTCCATTTCACTCGCACACTGCGCAATGTACGTAGTTGGGTGAGAGCTTTTTTATTTTATTTTATTTTTTACATGAAAGAAGTTAATGCTTGAAGATCATTTATTAAATACAGTTATACAGCGTGACTGGAAATATGTTGGCAATCCGTTAGGAGGAGGTAGGGAAGGTCATTTGCAATCAAATTACTTTTTGTGACCGCTAACCAAATATGAACCCTTATCGAGTAATCTAATATTTTATGTTTATTTTCAACTTTGAAAATTGAAAAGAAAAATCACTGATGCATAAAATAACTGAAATACATTGAATCTATTCCACGAGTAATTTTAAAATGAAGTGGTATATGACTTGATTCTCACTTGTCAAGCAATCACTTATGATACCTAAGTAAAAAAAAATCGAAATCTTACATTACTCTCCAAGATATCCTATTTATCTTGATCCTACTCTGAATATATGAGTGTCACATGCCCCAATATCTATGGCTGGTGAAGTACGTGACAGGGGTATCAACGTTTCCAATAGTTTATGGTACCGATGCCGGTAAATTGGTTTCGTTTGTCGTCTTCGGCTCAAATGCCGAGGTTTGAAAATAAAATGAGATATCGATGCGGTTGAATACGTGTCACCTCCTTCGATTGAATACTTTTGCTTGTTGTGTTTTCTGTCAAATTAAAAGCTGTATGTTTCTGCTGTGCGTCGAAGACTCAATACAGGCAGTTTATATAGTATTTTTTTTTAATTGTATGGAATATAAAAACGTAGATTGCCAATAACAGTAATTACGTGTACAATACGTATAATTGAAATTGTTTTCCTTCATGAGCAATGCTGATTAGCTACTATAATAAAAGTTACTTTAGAAAAGGCTCGGAATTTTATAAATATTGGAAAGGCTTCTTAAACTCCAATTACTTTTGACCGATTACTTTTTCAGAGATTACAGCAGGTTTGAAATTGTAAATTTGAAATTATTTTTACATTCACGACTACCCATTTATAAAACAGACATCGATAACGCAAAGAAAACCGACCGGTTAGAGTAATGGCTGAATTTACCTGAAATATTGCTCTATATATTCCACTCCTTTTGGAAACAACTAGGGTTGCCACTAGTAGGCAAATTTATTTAAATATTAAGAACGTTGCCATTAAAGAATTCACGTAGATGAAAAATCCAAATTCTTATAGCATCGTTTGTGTATCTGTCTGTATATAGAATTTCGTAAAAATAAATAAATAAATAAATAAACGTTCACACACTCACACCCCCGCACTAGGATTTCCTGTGTTGCGGGTGGCATGGACATACACAATTATCACATCACAAACACCCACGACCCGAGAACAAACATTTATCTGTCACATAAATATCTGCCCCGGCCGGGAATCGAACCCGGGACCCCACGCTCGGCAGGCAGGGTCACTACCAACTGGGGTACGGGGTCGTCAAAAAGTCTGTGTCTGTGTAGTATAACTCGTGTGTCTATCCATTTGTCCATCTGTCACACTCTTTTCACTCCTAATCTTCTTATTATTATTATCAGATAACTGTAGTTTTAAATAAGCTATGCCGAAAATATATATTTTTTGTGATTCCTGACACATGTCAACAGTACATTGCTGTCACACTTGACATACGTCCAGTGGCCGATATGACCGGTAGACATTTTGTTGATAACGTCAAACAAATAATCGCTCATTACTCTCATACTCCCGCACTATTCTCAGGGTCGTTGTCACCCATATATGGACATAAAAAACACATAATTATAACCAAGTTCCAAGAATAAACATTTTTCTGGCACTTAAATGATACAAAAAATCGAATACGGAACTCTTCATTCAACACGTAGGGTCACTAGAACTAGTATATAGCCATTTTAATCAGCCAAAACGAAGTGGTTTATGTGATGAGCCATAAATAAAGTAGAAAACTTAATAGTATTGTAATTCAGTAGTCTGTATACCTTAAGTAAAAATATATTAGGTAGATCTTTAATTCATATCACAAAATTCAAATTCAAAGTCGTTTACTCTTTTAATATACAGTAGATACACTTATGCACTTAATTTTTTACTTCCTCTACCGTTTTGAAAAGATGTTTTAACATAGAGTAGAATAAACGGCGAAAGAAACTCCTCAAACATCAAGTCGGCAGACAAGAGTTTCTCCACGCCATGGAAGTTTCGCCGTGACAATGATCCATGTAATTGAGTTTAAATATCGGTAAATCACACAACAATCGTGAGTACCCGTTACTGTTAAAATGTATATATTGCTACCTTAAGGCATAAGGCATAGAAATGATACTTTTTGGCTGGTATATGGTAACATTATTTAAAACTAGAAAACTGCCCTCGCTTCGCTTCAGAAAACCTACGCTAAGAAATTACCTGCACGTGCATTGTTTTAGGACTGTGTTTTTCTCGTTCTATGAGTTACAAATTAAAATATTAATTTATAACTTTTTATTTATAGACGGATTGCAATGAAACAAACTAAAAGTATTAAGTGATCCTTCCTGCAATACATCAGTGAAAACCAGCATGAAATCGGTTAACCCGTTTGTGAGATTAGCGCGAACAAACGCACAGACAAACAGACAAATATTGTAACAACTATTGTTTTGTGTTCTGTTGTGTTAATAGAGGCTAGTAATAATATTTTTTCTCATATATCGTTCATGTACAGAAAACGATGAGTTAGAATTTTATTATTTGTATCTATAGATATGTGTTTGTCAGCTTGACTGTTGTTGTGACTAGAGGAGCTTTAAAAAGAAAGATATCTGTCTCACTCGTACATTATTTTTTTTGTGGTCCTTTTTAAACATTCTTGGACGCAGTGTTTGGATTTGATTTCCAGTTGTGTGAAATTTGGAGTCAACCTTTTTTTGTCAATGTAAATGTACATATCCACTAATTCCATTCTCTTGCTTACATCATAGATACAAGTAAATATTGAACTCATGCCTAAGAACTGGCCACTGTGAGCCTTTATTATCAGTGACAAAATACACTGTTACGTCGTCTTCAAGACGAAATATATAGTTTTTTTTTTTAATATAAAACAAGAATTCCTTTTGCTGGTAGATAGATAGTGGTGATGAAGTCTGAAATGTTGAAACATTTACTCTATTACACAAGACACATTTAAACCTTAAGCAATTAAAGGTTCCTATACATGTAACCCTATCTACTTCAATATCAAACAACGATTACTATTAAAGCTACTGGAGTGTAATAAGTTTGGAAGAGGATAATAATAAATCGATATCCCTACTTACCTGCGGGAAAGGCGACTGGCGCGTCGGAGCGGAATCTTGATAAACATGGGCCAATGACGTGCTACGACGTTCATACTTCACAGCTTCACACACTGGCTCATTAACACATTTTTAAGTAGTAGAATGACAGATATTAATAATATGGAGACGTCGAAGGCGAAGCGTTTTATTTCTTTCATACTAGTACGTTTACTTGATGTGTACAACGAAAACAAAAAATTTTGACAAGCTTTTATAATGGACGATAATGCAATTTGACATTTTTATGGTCTTAACATCGCGACTTGCGACGGGCGCGGTTAAAATAATCAAAAGAGAGACCGGCACATTGGCGCATGGCACCAGCAATAAGAACGCTTGTACTAATGGCTCGTGTTTTGTCATTTCATCCACAGTTATTATATATTATATGTCGTCACATCTCTGTTCATGGATGACATTTTATTTTGATGATATCAAATGAAATACTACTCATTATTGAAAGTAGTGATAACCTAGTGGTGTAAATAACGATAAACCTGCATGCTCCTCAATAATTCCAAGTTAGAAATATGTTAGAAATTCTTCTGATGATAAATAAGAATAACTCTTTCATCTGAAAGTTGCCCATAAGTTTGTAAATTTGTTGTCGAACGTGTTTAAAGGGCGCCAATCTGCACTTGCTCAGTGTAGTAGACTCGACCTTTTTCCCTTTATTTGTGAGAGGTACCCCGAGCTTAAGAGTGGGTCAGTTATGAGTTGTCTGCCTCATAATATTTAAACGTAGATCAACTGAAAGGGAAATTTAATTTTAATACACTTGGCTCTCACTGTTCAAGGTTACGTAGATCAAGTTGGTAGTATTCATTGAAGACAATATCCCCAATATCCTCTGAATTAGCAATCGGCTCACATACTTCATTGTTGAACGGACGGACGCACGTGCCCAGTGTATTAATACTGAGTCCGATGTCCGATTGTATTTTTGTTTTCCAATATTCTGTTCGGTCATGGAGAAGAATTCTATTCCGTCTGCAATGTAAAAATAAGAAGTAAGGGAAATAACATAACTTATTTTTAACTACATGTTACAAGACCAATAAATTAGCTATTAGCTAACCCTGTTCGATCTTTCGAGTAATTTAGCCGTTATAAATTATTTTGTTCAAATTTAAAACAATATGTAAACCTGTATGCAGCGCGGATAGTCAGGTCGCATCATGAACAACTGATAACTGATTAATTACCCACCACATATAAGACTTTCCTCGACAAGCAGGTAATTATTAAATAACTTATAGAGCAGTTTTATGTATTCAATTTTATTGATCAAAATTTACCAAAATAAATATTATTGAATAACTAGTGAACATTTTGTATGACGATATTTTGCGCTATGATGCTTTCGGGGCGAAACACGGTATGTACTTGTATGTGTTATTAGTCAATGTTTCAAAGTGAGAGGTATGTATAATGTATGTTTAAAAGTTCATTAACTAGTATGTCGCTTATCGTTTATAAGTAATCGTAGCTAAACAGGTTCCAGCATCCTGCAATTACCAGAGGTTGGGCTTACAGTTGATCCCTAATGGAAGCCATATTGCGGATTATCAGAAAATTTAATCGTACACAACTCATATACACTCCTATTTCTGTGTTGTTGTTTTCAAAAAATCGTAGACTTTATTCAAAAGATAGTTTCAAAATTTCAAATTAAAAAATTACAAGTTTTGCAGTCTAACAGCAAATTCAAAATCTTAAGCCCAGATGGAAATCTGAGCAACATCTCAAGTAACAAAATACCCTCTGAACAATGGCAATGGGATTAAGAAATCAATTTTATATTCACCAGGATTCAAGACATCCAAGTAGGTCTGTTCTCAACAAAAGCTTCTTAATTTTTTTCCCTTTGCATCACTAAGTTGCTATCCTTTATATATGGACTCTACAGAGCGGCAACAAGAGTCGTCGTTTCGTTTTCTTAATTTTTTTTATTTCAAGTCAAAGAATATTCGATCTTACAACATTGTAATACGAGCATTTCTATAAACATGTGAGGTAAAATGGTCCATTTGAACAGTGCTCAAGTTACTTACTAGATATATGGGTTGAAGAATGCCCGAATTGACACAATATTGTCCTTTGAGAGCAGTGGAGTTCTTGAAATATGCCAAACCAGGCTCCGGATAAGGCGATATTTCGTGAAAAAGAGCGTAGGGATTTTTTTAATATTCATTGTGTATTACGAACACTGAATATCTATAAGATATATTCCTTAATATATTGGAAAATTTTAATTTTAATTAGATAAACAACTTGCAGCCAGTTTCTACCAGTTATCATTATTTGTTACAACTGATCCAATACACTAAATATTTTGAAACCCCAAAACATTCATATTACATTTATTACAATTTGCTTTGTTATTGCTAAAATGAGAATTTTATATACCTGAAAAGTTTGATATTACTAACCATTCAATGTCGTTAAACAAATGTTACCTTCGCACAATAGATTTTCACACCTCGTATTTTCTTGTCTTCCCTCAGTTTCTTGGTGCGTAAATTATAAAATTATAATGAGGAGTGAAGGGTAAAGCCTTGCATTATGAAAGATCAAAGAAACTTCCTGCCTGAGATACAGCCTCCTCGCAATATTAGGGTATTGAAATTTTAATGAACTAAGAATATTTTTGCCAAATTCCAGATACATATTTATGGTTTGTCTCCAAATTGTAAAATAACATATCTGACCAATTGCGATATCAATTCCATCACTGCATTGTGTAAAAATTAACTCAGTAATTTAAATATCTGAACATTATGTGAACCCGTCTCCATTTCACTTTGGAAAACATATTTCGTTAGGTTACAAATGGTTGTTTGCGATGATTACCCAATGTTTTGTCTTAGGCTACACATAAATTTCCTATTTACCCCATTTGACAGACGTTTGAACCTCCATCATCTATAAAGAATACCTTAATTAGAAGTGAAAAGGATATCAATGAACCCTTTATAGTTTGACTTTAATTTTCAACCGTCTTGAAAAACAGAGGATGTTTTATGTTCGTGCGTATTTTTTTAAATATATGTTCAGCCTGTGTTGTTTATAAATCGATTTTGATAATTATTTTGAAGTACTTAGAATATGTTCCCTTATAAATATGGTGAGGATCTAACGATGCATAGCGCATATAATAATATTTTATGTAAATTAAATTTCGCTTTCTACCACCATTATTTAGTTTGTTTAAAAGCTTAAAGCCGAAGTTTAAAAGCTTTTTATTAATCTATTGAATTGTTTTTAATTTTTGGCATAAAAAGGTGGTTGGTAGCTTTCACATTAATTAACAACTTATTAAGATGCATCGAGATTCATTTGGTAACTGGAGAAATAATTTAGCGATTACTTTATCTTATACTTTATTGCTGGTATAATAAAGTAGTTTACTTTTAAATATCTCATTGTTTTTTATATCTATGCATAAAACTGTGCAAGCAAAATGTTTATTACGTTCAAAATAAAATTTTATTTAGTTAGCTGATTGTGAAGGCAGATCTAGTTCCTTTCCACCCATCCATGTATTAGAGTTTAGAGATCCACTTTTGTCTCACACAGCTAAAGATCAACTGATCAATAGGGTCGTCAGTGATTGTAATCGTTTTATATCAACATGTTGGATGGAACTTATATGTATGTTGTAAACCAGCACACTAGTTAGATGGATAACGCAATTTATGAATCGAGGCTGCTAGTCGATCCTAACTCAATTCACTTTGACACGGGCTTATTAAACACAAATGCTGTGATTTATATGTATGCCTGTCATTTTACATCGTGTAACAATATGTGCTTATAATCCTCGATTTTCGATCGAATCGATCGAAATTTTTCAATGTGGAACTATTTCTTTTTTGTATTTTTTTAGAAAGGAAATAGTCCGCAAGGAGACTGATCAATGTATGTTACCTCAAAAATCGTAAGGATTAGTTAGAACATATTTAAAAAATTACTGTAGTGAGACATAAATCTTAAATTTCAATTATTTTCGTCGGATTTCAACGTAATGCCATGCATACATCGTTATCCTAGGCATAAAACACTGAGACTGAACTGTCAATTGTCACTTCACTCAAATTGTCAGTTTTTGACATTATCGATTGTGATTTAATAAATTAATCCTATATAAATAATAATAAATTAATTAAGTCCACATAAAACATGTTAAACGATATTCGTTGATTTAAATTATACCAGCTGGAAAATAATTTAACCTTATTGTGTCAAAACTTACCGGGCAGTAAATTTAAATAAAACACATTCTTTTTAAAGTAACATCGAGTATTATAGCATTATTTTACGAATTTTTGAGTGATTCAATTATAAAATCAGTTAGAAGTTCTTTGACATCTTCGCTTTTGACATAATCCAAATGATCGAAGGAATCTCTGGCAATTTTGCGGGCCTTCCCTTTTGGCAAAGCTTGTGCCATTGCTAGAGTATCTTTTTCACTAAGCAGCATGTCATTGAGACTGTAATGAAGTGTGACGTCAATATTTATTTTGGAAAGATCATACTCAGGAGGCGTAAGTTTTCTGTATGTCGACAAATTCAGAATTGGTCCAAAATTCCATCTTCTAAAAGATTTGTCTCTAATATTCTGACCAAAATGTGCTATCTGCTTCAAAGATGCTCCAGAGACCAACCCTGACGATGTATCAATTCCCTGAAATTATCATACAGTTTTGTATACACAACATTAATATAGAGAGATGTAAGGTGTTAATCATATCATTGTACGAGTATATTATAAGGTTAACAAAAGCTCGTAATCCATATCATGATCTTCGATTGAGTGAGCATTTAATAAGTTTTCCAAATTCTTACATTTTTTAATAAAGACAACAACAGGATCGATAATAAATTTACTTTCAAAATTATTGAAACAAAAATAATAACGATTTAAATCATCATAAATGATTCTAGAAAATATTAGGGAAAACATACCATAATTCTGTCTAAATTTCTTAAGTTGGATCTAGGAGCGGATCTGCCAAAGATGCTGTTTGAACCTCGCGGATACAGTTCCACATTGCCCGCCAGGCGCAATGTATTCTGGAAAAACAACAAAATATTTAATAGTCATGACATTTAAATAAAATATTAGATAAGAGCACGTATTTTTTTAAGATTATTTACTATGTAAAGAATTCAATTTTGTTGAGAATAGTAATTTCCTGTTTACTTACGTAGAGTATATCACTGCTTAGGGCCAAAATCCTCAGCGCTGTGTTCGGAAAATTATCCTGGTAGCCTACTCCTGCAAGTAAATGGGCTGACGCGATCTTTTCGTGGTACGCAGTCGTCATAGAATTAAGAATGAGAAACACAGTTCCACCTTGTGAATGGCCGATGTAATGTAGTTTGGTTTGATTAGTTTTGTCCAAAACATAATCAATCATAGTTGGAAGGTCCTGTAAAGCGATCTCTTCGAAGCTGAAGTCGAAAAAACGTAATTTGTTCCTGTCCGGGTCCAGAGACATGTGTTTACGCGAGAAATTATTTCCTCTGGCGTTGCCCATCCAGACGTCATACCCAGCATCAGCAAGATTGTAAGCTGTTAAATTAATTAATTAAATTATCGATTTGCTTTTTAATAAGTAATTTAATTCCTAATAAACGGTGCATCGGTATTTATTGATAATTTTACGCAGCTTGATGAGGTTATACAAGAAACTATTTTTAATACATAAAAAATTTACAGTTTGACCGATTATCATGCAGTTTGGTATATATGTACGTATTTTTTCATGAAAGAATTCTATTCACTTTGTTGCAACTCGCTACTAGATAGCGCTATGGGTGTAGAGCATATTCTCTACTATTTTTTATTATAGGCGAATGACATTTTATATGCATTTGATTTGGTTCATACACAATTTAGATATGAAGCAATGACTTTTTTTTTGCCACCCAAAAAAGAACAAATATTGGAAGAACAACAGCTGTCAATCAGTGGAGCTGCTGACAATGGAATCTCATCTTTCATTTTCCCAAATGATCCTACAACGATTTATAGATTGGTTTTACATTGTGGTTATACTACCCTTCCTTCTAAAAATCAGTCGTATATAACATTTTATCTGCCCATCAGTCATTTTTGCAAAAGTTAAAGTGAAATATTTTAGCTTGTTTTGATTGCAGTGTTAGCTAACCAATCAATATGGTGGTTGGACGTTATTTTCTTGGCTAGAAATTAAATGACATGCTCCTGGTTTAACTGCTATCCATGAACATAAATAACCTCTTACCATCAGCTGGCCTGTATACTTCTTTTTTATTAACATAAACAGAACCATTTTATTGCATCTTACCTATACTATATTTCGGACCCAGGTAAGTGAATGAGTTGGAAGCTCCTAAAAGGCCATGCATGAGGAATACGACAGGCCAGGACCCGGGTGCTTCGCCGTGTGAAATTCGTTGCAGTTCTAAAATGTATCCGTCTTTTGTAACCACGGCGTGGGTTTCGAACGAGTTACCCTCGGCAGGGACAACATTTCTCTGCAACAAAATGATTTTTGTATTATTTTTATAGATTGTGTTAAAAAATATTAATTTATAATGATATAAAAGTAATAAATATTGTGTATATCGTAAATAAAATCTATGAAAATTTTCAATTGATTATAGTTTCATAACTGTTTTCTTTGATTTATCTTATATTCCGATTTCAAATATTTGTTTCCTAAGTATATTTTTGTTTCATTTGTTTTAAGATAATTTACTTTATATTAGACACTAATTATTAACTGGCAGCATACCGCGGCCACACTGTGCTGGTCGTCTTTTAGACACTTCCACAATGTACACAGTGCGTCTATTTCATTAGTCTCTCAGCAATCGAAATTTCACTGTATGGACAATGACTGCCAACGCAGGAAGAAAAACAAAGAAAATGAAGATTATTGAGAACCATCAACACCGGACGCACGTAACTTAGTTGTTGGAGAATGACGATGGCGAGACGAGAAACAGCAAACAAGTCATCATCAAGCAAAACGCATCAAGTTTCTGCCAAAGAAAGAAGAAGGAGACCCGCTTGTGAACCAGCTCTCTTACACTGGAACCGAAACACGTTAAAAACATTAACGTATAAAGACCGATTATACAAATTATTTCCTAATATAAATACAACCATACACATGACGTCGGTTACAAATACATCTCTTCCACTCTCATATTAATTGATCATGATCAACTTTTATTCACTTACATGAAATCCCTTATTGTCATTTATCTGTGGTGGAATGGTCTTTAAGCATCCGGAAATTATACATTTATTTATCTTACCACATTATATTCTTGTTGGCTTTCACCAATCGTATATACGACCAGCAACGCAATTGTCAGTAGTCTCAACATTTTGATATCTGTCGGTTTATTACCTTGCTCCTTATTTATAACATGGGTTTATCTCGCACTAAAACATTTATCTAAATCCAAAATATACGCAGTCAATAAAAAAAAATAACCGATTATGTTTACAATAGCTATGAAGTAGAATGTCGACTCTGTTTCATAGCTATTCTCGAATCGCATGTGTAAGTCTACATTGAAATTCGTAACTACTTGTTGGTTAGAAATATCTTTATTTGAAATCCTACTAATGTAATAAGTGTAACAGTTTGTATGTTTGTTACTCAATGCCGCAAAACTTGGTGAACGGATATGGTTAAAGTTTGACACACAGATAAAATTGGAAATAGATATAGGATACTTTATGTCTTGGAAAAATATTAGGTTCTTTTCGTTATCAAATAACGAACAGCATTTCATACCCATTGGAGATTTATATAAATTTGTCTGGCTTCTGTTCCATTTGATATTGTTGATAGCGGTATAGTATTTTATATAATTCTCTTTGATTCCAGTAGGTGGCGTTGTATAAGTGAATGCAGATTTAAAACACAGTTACAGCAGTTTATGTAATTCCATAGCATTATACATATGTATAGGGCAATTGATGGCTGATGAGACTATTGCTTGTTTTGTTATTCGCACATTTTTCATTTCTCTCTGGACTTAATTCTAAAGCCAACGCGGAAAAATATGCGGGTAAAAGCTAGTAAATCAAAGCTAGTAAGTTTAATTGCTGTAATCGTGGATTTAGTTTGTTAAATAGACGATTAAATATTATGCTAATGAAAAAAACATATCTTTCACCGAAATTCTCTTAAAAATCTGTTTCTTGACCCACTAATCAAGAATATTTTTCCGGGAATCTAATCCAGAATATTGATTTAACTATACAGAATTTTAAAATATTTCATGCGTGAACTCAAATTGATTTTACGGTATAGCCTTTAGACCTCTCACAGAGCGAGTCTAAAATTTGATATAGTATATACATCTCTACATAATGCGCACTGCATAATATATCCTTAATGACAAAAAAAACACTTAGGTCATTTGTATTCGCATAAATGCGCGCATTTGTTTCTATCTCGGTAGATATTTGTATATCATAATGTGGAGATAGACGCCTACATACTACATCAAATTTTGAGTTATAGATTCGCTTTGTTTTGCATCTACCACAATGTGTATCGTACACTTAAACTGTGTAAAATACATTTTTATTCAATCGCTCAGAGGTGTAGCCATGGAAAACATTTATAGAAGATTAACGATAAGTTTTATTGTAGTCGTGGTATAATAATATAATGTTATTTATAATTAATCTTTGTACTTTTGTCCTTAGCGTGTTCGTTCCATAAAGTTAATATACTATAGTATAATTTTTTTCTCCATGCAGTTTGGGTCATAATAGATAAGCCGGCTAGGGCGGTGAGCATGTTGCGCGGGCGCAACGCCATAATCGATATATATGTTATGATCATTGTTTGTCAATTGTTATGTAATTTGTTTTACATCATTACCCCCACCTGCAAATTAATGCAATGCTAATTTAATCCATATATCGAAGAGAAAATAAGTAATTTTGCACATTCGTTCTCTGAATTTTTTTAGTGACACAATGGCTACTTCTTTGTTTTGTACCAAAACGGCAGAATTTATTAAAAATAATATTTTGCCTGTTGGCACCAATATACCAGCACAAGCACGTGTTGCTATCAACAATGTTTTAACATTTTTCACTGAAATTAAAATAAATCCCAAAAAGTTACAAAGTGTTAATTTCTGCCGTTCTCGTGAACTTGCTGCGGCGATATGTGGTGTTAGTGTCAGAACGGTCGACAAAATTAAAAAAGAGTGAGTAAAGGGAGAAGTTAGCTCTCCGCTTGTACAGTAACTGCATTAGACGACTGTGATATAAGTATTTATATTTATTTTTAATATAACTTATTACTTTCTAAACTTTTGTACTTATAGTTTTTTAATACATACATACCCAATTAATAATTTATTTTAAATCATTAATATTCTCATTTTAATAAATACGTTGTTGTATCTATTTTTCTTTTATTTTTATAACAATCCCACATAAGGACAAAACTAAATACAGTATCGATAACGCTTATCGACAACAATAATGCGCATCACTATGCCCGCCCCCCATAAGGCCCGCGAGTGGGAGAGAGAGAGCAAAATACTCGCTTCACCGCTCTGACGTTTTATGACGCAAACTGCACGGAGAAAAAAATATACTATAGCGTAACAGTGTGCGAGTGAGATTTCAAGCTTTACGGACAAACCTACATACGAGAAAGAAACGCAAGAGAATTGGCCATAGGACTGTTTACAAACTATTTACTCTGCATTAGTATCCTGTCAGAAATTTTTTATTTGTTGTTTTATTAATTTAATTTCAATCTTACGTTAATTTATCAGACAAAAAACAGTAAACACGAGGATATCGTGTTCTTTGTTAGACTGCATAGTTACTTATAACAATAACCCAACCAAAGAAATATTCCATGGGTAAGTACCGATAGTTCAATACTACTGTCACGATGCTCATTTTCATGGAAGTTGATCTTAAAATGATATAAATTAATATTAATAATATGCAGTAAATACTCCATTTTATGAATAATAACTTATTTTTCATAATTACGTGAAAGATAAAAAGATATTGTGTACGTGAAAATGATACCGTTTCGTATAGAACTTGCACAAAATCTATCGATAAGTGAATAATCTTTAAATAGGTGTAAATAAATATTTATTGCTATACCTATATTTGTTCATATTTTGCCTTTTTAGTTACCGTTACAGCTTGTAAACACATTGGACAGAAAGTAGATAAGACTGTTATAAAAGTGCATCTTTGTTTTTTGAATATTATTAGCTCCTTAGATTGATAAAATTTGGCGAATTACATATCTGTTATTATTACGATATGACAATATCCAGCAAATGTCATATCATATTTATTGACTAATTTTACTACTTCAAGGTTTCCTGTAAATGCAATTCAGAAAGAAAAATGGATTCAAATGTTGAACCAGGGTAGCTAGGGTTCTTCACAAAGTTTACTGTAGACATTTTAAGAAATACTATTTCGTTGTACGAAATCACTGACATCTTGTTAATGAAGAATCTATACCTACAAAATTTGTTGTTTAGTTCATTGCCGAGGGCAATAAATTATATGGATTTACATCAAAGAATTAATTAAAACCACTAAGTATTATTATTATTATTGTTTTATTTAGTACGTTTTACTGACGTTTTGTTTTATTTCAATCAGTCTACAAATAAAAAAGATATGTTAATATAAAGAATCCTGTCCAATAAGTTTCGACGAAGCGAAGTAAAGAGAAGTTACTAGAATTATCATGGTATTACTTATTTTAACATGTAATAAATAATCAAGAGAACGAATTAAATATAGCAAAAAACCTGTGATCGAATAGTCGACATTTATGTCGACCGTGCGTGGTTGTGAATTTGACATCACTAAAAGTCACTCACACAAGTGTCGTTTCCACACACATGCACATTTAGGTTTTGGTGATGCGATGATGAGATGAGCGTTCGTCTATTATACGTTAATATAGTGTGTTTACGGTGTGTTCCAAAATTAAAGAATAGAATACAATAACAACAAAATATCATTCCCAAAAAACGCCACGTCCTTAAAGTTAACTGTCCAATTGATTAGACGTCATCCTAATACCGTTTTAATAACCAAAATAAAAATTGGGAGAACAGGTGCTAGTCTATTCGTATTGGACGAATGTAACATGACGTGTGGTTTAAGAAAAATAAACTTGCTGAATATGATAAAGCTCCCGCATAGTTCCCTGGTTTCATCACCCGGACAAATATATCAGCAAATATCGACAATATCATCTTTATATTGGAAATTATATTGACCAGGTACTCCGTCCGACGATTACGTATTCTTTGTCTTCATATCTTTAGCAACATATTCACAGGCATGTCTGTCTGTAAACTTTATTACAAGAATAACTTCAAATGTCCTTATTTCGAGGTGCCAAGGTAGCTTGCAAAAGCGATAAGGTGACGCCACATTATGATGGTGGATGGATGTAGGAAAAGTCCGGCCAGTGAAAAAATTGGTAAGTTTAAAGCTTGAAAGATAGGACTCAGCAATCGCTTACTACATTTTCTCGCTCCCGTTTGCCTTTAAGTTAAGAAAATGTTATATGGGACTTCCGAAACTCGTTAAATTATTGTTGTAAAAGAAACTGTACAATAATATTGTACAATGTCGCTTTAGAAATCCAAATCCAATTCTATAGCGAAAGTGGGTTCTGATTGTCCGCGAAATAGTAATCTTCTATTAAGATAATATTAAAATAATTAAGACAAAAGTTCTGTTTTAACTGGATTTAATATTTCAATTAGTGTTAAAATAACTCTTAATTATAATATCGTGGTATATTATAATTAATATTTTCCCAGTCATTTCGCATGACCAAATTATGATGCTTTAGGATTCTGCTATCGGTTGCATTTAAGAGATACAGTCTATTTAATAAAAAATACAATTTGTCTTTTTTTTATTTAATGTCTTCCCAATATCAACAGTTTATAGCAAAAAATGTATTACTACGTAGTAATATTTCCATCAAAGTACATAGGTACTACTAAACATAAGAAACTATATAAAATTATACTGCACGTAATTCTTTGCGATGAATTGTCTACATCTGTTGCTTGGTTCCAGCTTGAATAATCTCTGAAAATTCACCAATGTTTCAATTATTATTGTATATATGACTCATAAATAAATAATAGCAATTACGTTACTACCAAAACAACTATGAAATATACACATTTCTGACTCGACTACACGCGTCCCGTGTAAATTACATATAAATATTCTGCAATATAATTTGGGGATGGCTCTAATTCACACCATTAAAATATTCATTTACAAAAACTTAATGATTTAACTTTGGATAAGTGATATGACTGTGTAGCATTGACAATCTTCTATGTACATAGTAAGCTTGTAAGCTTCATATTACATATATAATTTAATAATTACGATCTTCTATGTACATAGTAAGCTTGTAAGCTTCATATTACATACATATATAATTTAATAATTACGAGTTTATTGCGGACACCAAAAATTTTGATTGTTATTCGTATTCAAGGTTTTTGTCTTTCACCCCAATATTTTGACTCAGATACATGCATAAACCTAATATTTACCTTAGTATATTATGTTTATGTATACATGAATCATAGCCACTGCGACAAAACCGAGGGGGAGAAAAAATTTTCACACGTGACACTTGATAGACGCTAATGACAGTTAAATGTGCCAGTCAATCTTCAGTTTCTTTTAAAAAGTTTTGAAAACTTAATATAAAAAAATTGTATTTTCATTTGTTTTATCTCTAGCTGTTATAAAATTTTATGCTTACCCAGCTTCCAACTTTAAAATATCTTGAATTATGTAATTTGTAACCAGTTCTTTAGCATCTGTAGCGGCTATATAGTCTTCGTGTAGAAAAGATTTTCTTGAAACTTTATGTACTTTTGATCTAGAAATATTATCAGCCATAGAAAGAACATCTCTTTCATCTAGTAAATTGTCATTAAGAGAATAATGCATAGTAACGTATGTACTTATTAAGGTAAGATTATATGTCGGAGGGTCACTGGTACCATATATTTCGGTATTTTTGTCAGCCCCGTGGTGCCATCTTCTGAAAACTTTATCTCGTATGTTTTGACCGAAATGGGCAAACTGTTTTAAGGATGCCCCTGCTAATAAGTTAACTACTTCAGGGTCTTCACTCTAAAATATTACACCAATTTATTAATTTATAATACGATGTATTGTATCCTTAAACCAATATAAGCATCAGTATATTATGTAGGAGATATGGATGTGTAGATATGTTATCTCAGAGGCAATTGAAATTATAATCTGCTGATGTCGAGGTCTAGGCTTAAACCCTTCGCAATAAATTTAAGTTACGGCTGATGTGAGTATAAACAATACGCAGCATTAATATAATCTTAAATGTAAAATATTAGAAGTGATTAAATATAATAAACTTAATCTAACCACAAGCGAATTTTCAATTTTGCAGACAATTTATATCATAGTTTATCTTACAGATTACGAAATTGACAATGTCAATATAACCTATTGTATATCGTATTTCAATTATTTCGTAATCATTATAAAATGATAGAATTATAATTTGTAATGTAATTTGCAAATGTAGACAATACAACACGTATTAGTTATAAAATGAAAACTCACCACAATTTCTCTCGCTCCTACCAAATAACACATGTATTTGTGTTTATTATTACCGAAGCAGTCATCAGGATCCCGATAACGTTTTTCCGGCATGGGTACGCTATTTGGGAAATATTCAACCAATCCCATAAGGAGGGCCATGGACTGGAAAATATTTTAACAAATGGATTTTTGAACTAGTTTATGACGACGAAATTTATGTTATTAAAAGTTAAACTTATAAGTTGTAAAGTCTTTAAATATATATATATCATTATTAAAGCATGACTCAGCAACTCGTCTGACTGAGGTCATATTCACACACATATATGGATCATAGCTATGATCGGACCTAATCATTTTAAATCTAGTGAAGCCAATTCAAAAAATTAATTATTAAGATTCAACAAATTGCCGCGTGCAAAACAGAACTCTTTGTAGTTTGTTTACTTACGTAAATGAAATCCACATTCTCAGCCAATTCAGCTACTTGCATATTGGGAAAGTATTCTTGATAACCCACTCCTGCTAGCAGATGACCTGCTTTAATTTTGTCGTTATATTCAGGTCTCATTGTAGTGAGTACAAGAAAAGCAGTTCCACCTTGTGAATGTCCGACATAGTGCAATTTATCTTTTTTAGTTTGTTCTAGAATATAGTCGACCATGGAAGCGACGTCATACATCCCGATTTCTTCGAAAGAGAAGTCAAAAAAATCAAACTTCTCTTCTTGGTTGTCAGCGTCGAGGGTGATGTGAAAACGTGAATAATAGTTTCCACGGGCATTACCCATCCACACATCAAACCCAGCGTCAACTAAATGAAAACCTAAAAAGATTAATAATTTAGAAATTATTACGTAAGCATTAATACTTCTATAGCACGTTACTATAAGATTGCCAATTATCAAAATAGTCAATGATTTTATTTTATTGGGATTAACGAGTAGATTTACAATATTATTTTTACCAATGCTATATTCAGGTCCTAAAGCAACGAAAGAACTTGCAGCGGCTGATAGTCCATGCATCATAAAGACCACTGGTCTAGACACATCTCTCGTCTGATTCTTGCCATGAGGTATCCTGATTACTTCCAGTATGTAGCCATCATGTGTAGTAACGCGGTGAGTTTCAGCTGGATAACCTTGGTCTATGATGAATTGATGCTGTAACATATGATATATTATACTAAGATAAACATTAAGCACATTTTGGTTTAACATATTTTGTTATACACTTGCTTGTTGGCAGTAACGACTGTATGTATATTTCTTTGTTCATTGCCATTTATTTAATTATTTAACTGTATGTCGTTTACATTTTCAAATTCCAAAGCTACATTACTGCGGCAGAACAATAGTATCAACTTATGAGAATGACTCATGAAGTTTTTTAGGCTTGATTTTAGGTAAATTATCACTAAATCATGTTACAAAGGACGTCGTAGTTGTTAACAATCATAATTACGCTTTATTATTATTATCATTTTTCAGTTTGTTTGTTATCTGCCCTAATGATAAGATTTTTATACAGTACTTTGCTTAAATTTATTGAACGTTCTTTAAATGTTAATAAGCCAATAAAACTAGCCGACAAAAAGAATTTATAATATTACAAACAATTATAATCTTGAACTTTGTTATGAACAATAAATTACTTTGAAACACAAATAGTCACTTATGTAGGATCCGTTGTTTTGAAGAAAGTCAAGCAAATATACAAATATTTACTGTGCGATCATTCTAAAGATATATGTATGTATGATAGTTGTTACGGATATTTGATATTAAAGGTGCACTGACAATGCTATTGGATATTTTACACATACAGTCTATTATAAATTTATACTCACACGACTACTAAATACTTTTTCACAAAGACAAATTATTTTTATTGTCAATTGAAAAATTCATCAGTTTACTAAATACGAATGTAATAAATTTTTGTCGTACAGTACCGTTCTGCACACGGTTTTCCTAATAGTATTTCTTTTTATATTTTATACTTTATAGCCAATTTAATGACAACGCTCCATCTGTTCACCAAGTCGCGTAAATTGTCGGCGCTGCTTCACCTCCGTGTGGTGTGGCACCCAACTTTTAAGTACCTAACATGCCTCATCAATAGCTCGATGCTGATACGTACAGGTGTGTGCCGCGCGAACTATTCTACGGCCGGTGCTGTCATCCAGGCTACGGTTTAGAACAAAACGGACGGTGTATTACCCCTGTCTTCGGTCACGATTAGTCTACGCGGATGGTACGCATTGGCGTATAGATGGCAGTGTAAGTGTATGCAAGCGCAGCAGAACCTGGGTCTGCGTGACACTACGTCTGGAACGACGAGGTGGCGCGTGATCCCAAAGTGGTTACGTTAGAGTGCGGTAAAAATTCCACATAACCCGGCGTCGCTCCCACGGCAGCGGGTACCTTTTGAAGGATTCCCCCTCGAAAACAAAAAAAGGCAAAAACCAAAATTTGGGGTTTTTGGTAAGCATAAAATATAATAAATTGATACGTTTCCATGAGATCAACGAATTCATAATTAGCGGTGCAGGATGTAAGCATTGAGGAAAGTCTTATTTAGGAAAAACATAGATTTTTTTATGAAAGGCATTGTTATCTATTTGAATAATACTTACTGTATTAAATACTTTACTTGTATCGTTCCATGTTCCAGCCCTGTTATTTTCTGCCGCGCTGTACCCATTATTAGGTAACGCGATCACACAAACCAATAGACACGTAATAATGTATATATTCAACATGTTTTACTAAAATGTAAGTAAAATATCCATCCGCTAACATTTTTAATAGTCTTTTATCTTTTTATCTAAATTTCTTTTTATTATATAGTGATATATTTTTATATTTGCTATAAATGTATTAATATTATTACTTGAAGATAGCAAGGTTGCTTGCTTTGTTTTGCGTAAATTGTTTCAATGGGCATTATAACTGTAGGGATATTCATTGCAATAAAGTGTTCGATATCTCCGTATTTTTAATTTCTTAGCTACAAATTGTCTCCACATTCTTAATACCTATGATTTACAAACAGAATGTACATATGTATCATTAAACTTAGGTGTCGGCAACGATGATAATAAAGATAATGGCAAAGTAGATACATTTTTTGTTTAAACAAGAGAAAAAATTGCTTAGGATAGTGTTTTCGATGTCAATTGTTTTTCTAACAAAAATTGCACGCTTATATTTTATTGTAATATATATATAGAGTAACATTAATTAGATATTTCACTTGATAAGGATCTCTAAATGTCTTCGGCACGGCTTTTAACTAAGGCACTCGCTTAAATACTAAGATAATTACAGGTGATTATCTTTTGTGGCTCCTAAAGGGGAACCGCAATGTCTGTTTCATCTCGAAATCCAAGTGTTATCTTGTTATAGTACAGATTTGTATGATGGGACGATTTTTCTAGCAGTAATGCATTCTAAATAATCTCCATAACTTATGATTCTTAACTAATATCATCGTGCTTATTTTTTATTTTAACTCTGACGAGTACTCAGGGCAAACTGATCAAGTCCGAAATGGACTTGTGTATTATAAGGTCCCGCCCTTAAAATGCATCGATGATGTATGACGTTCATTTCGTCAGCATACTCCATATTTGTACCAAAATTAAACATCTTCCATTTAGGAAAACTCAGATGTGACTCTGGATATACGTAACAAACCCGAGAGATTCTACCAGATCGGTGTGGCATCCAAGTGAGTGAGATAAAATAAATCTGCATAAATCAAAGCTCTTCATAATGATCACAAATGTGTGAAATCTGTCGGTCCACAATTGCCTAGCACGGTGAACGATATACTTATCTTGCTCGTTCTAACGCCAGTGTAACATCTTTGCCAGTTTACACGCTGATAGTGAGATAATTGTACGAAAGGTTTTCCTAAATGCTATTATCCGTAACGGGGGTGTTATTAAAGATGGCGACCGGGAACTTATAGCGCACCTCATTAGATATTATCAGAGCATGGCAGCTATCTACTGTAAATATTAACGTTTGTTTTACAGCATAATAACTATAGTTCATATACTACTGCTATAACTTGAGCTGATTTTTTACCTTGGGAAATACATATGTATCATGCTAACATATTATGGCTGTAGGAAGGATAAGCAAGGAATTAAACCGCTTTAATGTACAGGAAGATTCGTTTTAAGCGCTGAGTGATACATATACGTGTGGCTTAAAAGTGCGATACTTTTATATCGCATTGACTTTCGGTAGTATTTGGCTGATTGTGAAATTGCAATGATTGCCTGTTCTATAGTATATACGAATGTACATATATGCATAGTAGCTGTCATCATATTGCTCTATCCTTGTGCGCAGGAGTTTTGAATAACTTTTTCACGATAGGATTTTTTACGACTTGAAATGAACAAGGATCTTGATAGGATTTCTGCTACTATTTTTAATGTTTGTACTACTAACTATTGATTGTTATAGTTATATATATATATAGTTATTGTTGTTATATAATTGTATTACTAACTATGCTATGTGCTGTTTGTACACCTGCTGTTGATTTAAACAGATGCGTTTATTGCCAATAAGGAAGTGATCAACTTAAACTAACTCAGTCTTTGCCGCTGATACATTTTAAAGTGGATTTCGTGTTGCGGGTGGTAAAATCTATACTAATAAATAAAATTGGAGTGTCTGTAGTATTAAAATAACCGCTATTTACTACATGCATATGAATGTATATAACTACTACATGCATATGCATGTACATATACCAAAATAACATTTTTTACAACTTTTGTCTGTCTGTTCTGGCTAATCTCTGAAACGGCTGGACCGATTTTGACGGGACTTTCACTGGCAGGTAGCTGATGTAATAAGGAGTAACTTAGGCTACTTTTATTTTTACTAAATAACTTTTTTGTTAAATTTCAAGCGGACGACGTCGCGGGCACAGCTACTTCTAAATAAAATTTGTTTGCTAATAATAAACTTTGCCATCATGCAAGAATATAGTGGTCTACACCGGGGTGTAATAACAGAGAAGCCGTGTACTGACTAATAAGAGAGCCTTTTATGCTGGATTAAAACAAACAAACCATGTACGCTTGACGTGCGTGCCTGTTATAACCTTTAAATGTAAAACATTTTTGGTAAATAAAAATCTTGAAATGTCCCTGCTTATAATTAGTTTAAAAACTTTTCATGATTCTTTACTCTATGGTGAATTTAGTATGGGGGGTGAGCATGTCTTTTAGTATTCAAATGTTTTACATTAAAATATAATATCTGTGTCATACTAAATCTAGGAATCCTAAGTAACGAGTGTATTGAAAAAACATATTACAGTGTAAACTGTCAAAAAATATATCGTAAAATTAAAGTTTTTCTTGCGTCCTTTCTTCCTGTAGTAGTATTTATTGGAAAAACAAATAACATTATACAATTGATTATGTCACATGTAACATATTAAATTGATTAGTTTAAAAAATAAAACTGGACAACTGTTCTTAAAATTTGCAATTTTCAAATATTTTGAACATGTTTTACAGTTCACATCAATTGTGAATTATTTTCATTATGTTTGATGTGTTTTATCGTACTGGAATATGAATGATATTGGAATATTAAGTAATTCTTATTGTTATAAAGTTTGAGTAGGCCTAATAATTAAACATTCCTCGATCAAAAACAAGTTTGAGAGAATTGTTTGAAGGTATTAAAAGTTTTAATGAGACCATGCTAGGTACAAGACAAAGTTCGCTATATAATCGTATGAGTAATTACGTAACTCAACCTGTATCTTCAACGGAGCTATTCCGAATGTATGGCAAAGCTCAAACAGCCTAATACGACTATCAACAGTTATGATTAGGCACTTTAATGAAGTGGAAGTATTAGTAAGGAGTTGTCTGTGCTTCCCTAGTCTCTGGTCCTCTCGAAATGTGTGGAGATAAGGCTTCCGAAATAGCGACGGAAAAATGCCGTAATCACAAATCTTTCTATAATCATTTGAGATATAAACCAATTTATTAAATAAAAAATACATCACTTGTTGATTTTACCACCGTATTTTAATTTCGCCTCGTTTTATTTAAATAAAACATTAAATTCTTAAAAGAAAATCTTTTATGTAGGAATTAATATATTATTCCAATCGAAGTATGTACCATCGTTTTTAGTGCTCCTTCTCACTTTTGTTGGAAATTCATTTATTTCTTTGGTAATAAAATCGGATAGCGAGAATAAATGAATTCTTTGAAGGCAGTCTCAATTACCTCATTGGAATTTACTTTATATTGCTAAGAAGTTATTTAAATTTCAAAATTTTACAAATGAATTATGGCAAGAAAAGTATGACGGAGAGAACGTTTTTTGTAAAGTGTATTGTCGATGTTTGTTCTGAACGACCTAGGATCTAGAATTGTTGAACAGTCTCGTATGTCCAATGTCCAAGTTCTCCATCGACCCTGACATCTGCCAACAGTGTCATCTGCCTCTAAATATTTGGTCCTGTTCTTTCGTTCTTATTTATTTTTTATGACTCAATGACACCAGTTTGTGACCGTTTTGAATTTTTTTATCTGTCTGTATGTCCCGTTGTAAAATTCAGAAGGTTTGACCGATCTTCAAATAATTTAGAATGTAGTGTAACATGTGATTGCGCAGATATAGAAAATAACAGTAAAGTTAATGATTTCTAATCAAGGCAAGAAACATAAAATTTTTAATAATCATATACATGTAATTCAGTGATTCTCAACCACTGTGCCGCGGCACTTTTGTGTGTCGCCAAATTTCAAAAGTGTGCCGCCAAATTTTGCAAATATATAATAATGTTAATATTATTCAATTATATCATTTAAAAAGAAAAATATTTTTAACATGAATATATATTTAAAGACAAAAAAATACAAAAAAATTAATTATTTTATTATTTGCTTTGCAACGCGTTTTTTCTTAGTGCCAAATTATGATGAAGCGGCGTGCATAGCAATAGGAATATGTCTCAAGTCGGCAGACACTTGCCACTTCTGCGTACAAAACGTGTTGTTTTAGTGATAGCATTATCATTTTTACGACCAAATATAAATGGAATTATCAAAAAACATCAAGCTCAAATTTCGCATTAAAAATATTTTTATTATTAGCTTGTAATTAATCCCTTAATAAACGTTTAGTTATTATTGTAGTATATATTAGTTTATTTCGTATATTTAAAATTTTTGTCATAAACTATTTATGCAGTGTGTTCTTTGTGTGCCGCCAAATTTTGAAATCGTTAAATATGTGCCGCAACAAAAAAAAAGTTGAGAATCACTGATATAATTCATAGTCTAACCCGAACGAAGTCGGACGGGGCCACAAGTATAACTTTAAAATAATAGTAGAGGTGGATATGACGACTTCATTAGCATATTGATAAATAAATACCTTTATGAAATAAATATGTACATATGTTTTGAGTGTAGTCAAGGAATGACATTATTCTCAATTTTGTTGTGTTATTACCGTCCACGGCTCTCAATCCTAAATCACAATTTCCAGAACGGAAGCCAATCTCCTGCGACCACAACACTCTAGCCAGGCGCGCCAGTGACGGATACGTCAAGGAGAGGACATCATGATCATGATCATTCTTCAATTGTCACAAATTAAAATGAAATCGTTCAAGTGAACAACTCATTTGACGACCCCATTGTCCAGTTAGCAGTGACTCTGCCTGCCGAGCGAAAGAGTCCCAGGTTCGATTCAGATAAATGTTTGTTCTCGGGTCATGCGTGGTTGTAATGTCATATTTGTGTATGTCCATGCCACCCGCAACACAGGGAATTCTAGTGCGGGGGTGTGAGCGTGTAAACGTTTATTTTTGATTACTTCGTGTGTCTTTATGTAGAGGCGCTGAGCTTTCATTTAGTTACTGCGCCTACTATCCTAGACTTCATCACCATTTACAATGGTAAACGGTCACAGCTAATGAGATGGGAGTGACTTCTAATAATATTTAAAAAAAAAATTGTCTATTTTGGAGCTACACATATATTTACAACGACGAATGCTACGGTGTCAAACTGTCATGTTGTCAAACTCTCGGTCTGTGACTTTATTGTATACATCTTTAACATTGTCATTGAACAATAATGCGAGACAAGCCCTTTTTCGACACGTAATCTTGTGTCGTTGTCACAATTACGTAATCACGACACCCTTCGCCGATTAGAAGCTAGTACATGGTGCCAACATGTTTGCGAGATAGCTGTGTTGTGTCACGTTTCGCTCTCAAGCGGCGGGGTTCAACAAAAAACAGATTGGACTCTCCAATCCGAGCACGATGATTGGTATATGCTTTTTGTCCCTGGACACTTCTGTTGGAACTACTGCGTTGAAGCAATTCAACAAATCGTATACAGTATATCTGTTACTCAAGAATCGCATTATCTATAGACGATTTGTGAGAATAGCAAACTAGCGGAGCTTCGATTTATTGAAAGTAACGTTCAATCGCTATAATATACAATATCGATTTTGGTACAGACCATTGTTCAGTTGGTAGTATCTATCGAATAAACGATCACGGGTTATATTCAGCGACGAAAGGTATTAGTTTACACATAAACATTAGCTTTCATATTATTGTTAATCTCATAATACATGTCTGTATAAGTGTGAGCGAATTTATTTTATTTTATTAAATAACTAATGTTTATTTATTTCTCTTATTCTATTTCTTGAATTTCAGATATAAAAGATATACAAAATACAGTTGTTAGAAATACGTAGTACACCGTTCTTTTATGTAGAATGTAGTTATGAGTGGGTGTGAGTGTGTAAACGTTTATTTATTTTTTATAGTAACAGCCGGCAATCAAAAAAGATCATATGACGGTAAGTGACCAACGGAGTTCATACACTACACTATCTCTGTTTAAATAAATTTTAGCCAACGATAACTAAATAAATGTGACTAATCACTAAAAGTACTAAGAAAACAAAACGAGTAAGTAAAAAATTACGTAAATAACTTTTAAATTACATTCCCGTAGCAGCTTGTATACATTGTATTTTAACAATGTTAAAACAATGCACGCAAAATAGTTTTGTCTGAAATTAAAATAGCTCTTAACGTCTGTAATAACAATTAACCGGCTCATTTGGAATCAATTTATAAATTAGTATTTAATTGCAGAATACTCATTACAATAGTAACATTCTGTTTAAATGTAAAAAACTATAAATATTTGGGATATTTATACTTCTGTCAACTTAGTCGTGAAAATGGCGGAATTAGTTCCACAAGTTGAGATCCGATGGTTCTCTTGGTTCAAGAAACTTTATATTTTAATAATAATTTTTATTGACATATACATAAGGCCTTTCATCTCATTGCTTACAACGTCAGTACGTAAAGACGAATAGCCATATTGATTTAATTACAAATATCCACAGATTCCAACAGTCACGTAATGTCAGATTGACTAAAATTCTTTGGTACCATCATATAACTTGATAGTAATATGACAACATTGTCGTTATATGTAAGCATAACAGCGGAAATGCAGTTTCATATGCATAAATGCGCATATGTTCACGATGTTTCAATGTATGTTACCGAAGCCACAAACCAAACCTCAACCAGCCGTGTATATTGCATGGGATGGTTGTGGATTATATAACACGATGGGTACTGAAGTAAATAATCTTTAATGTTTACAATTTGTTCGCTTACTTCCGAAACCGATTTGAGCTTGATTTGTAATCTAAATAGTGAGACGAGTAGACGGGGTACCTGACGTACAATGAATGAAGATATCACCAACGCGTTGCCGCGAATATGGAAGCGGGAGACCTGTTTATTATTATTTATGATGCGTATTCGTATTCGATTCATGCTTCGTACTCGGTTTCAAAAGCTTATTTCAACCTTTTAGTTTATTGAATAAATACTATTGATTACAAGCAGATTTTTATTGCACTGCGGCTTTGAACTCATCAGTTCTGATTCTGCACAAATATTGTCTGCTGAAGCAACTCGAAATGGGTTGGCTTATTAATTAATAAGCGAATTCAGTCATTTATTCATCTGGAAAATATGCTATCCGAGTGCCGATTTTTATTCAGTACTAGAGAACCGCCCTCGCTTCGCTTCAGAACAACTACGCCTTACGCTTAAGAATAGTAATGTTTTAGGCGTGGGATTTTCTCGTTCTGTGAATTAGAACTATATTAATTTATAACTTTTTTATTTGTGGACGGATTGATATGAAACCAACTTTAAATACATTAGTGAAAACCATAACGAAATCGGTTAAGCTGTTTCTGACATTAACGCGAACAAAGGCAAACAGACAAAAATTCTAACAAGTATTGTTTAAGGTTCTATCGCGGTAATAAAGTCCTCTAAAAATAGTTTTTCTCATTATATTAACGATACGTTATATCCTTCATGTACCTACAGAAAGCAATCAGTTAAAATTTTATTATATGTTAAGAAGAAAGATCAATATGCTCCATCTCCGATCAACTCGGGGTGTGTTGTCAACGAACAAAAAGTCAATAAAATTAGTTTTTTGAGTTTCAAATAATGTCTATATCGGCATAAGCTAAAAGAACAGGTGAAATCTGTAGCTGTAAATTTTAAAATGGTTTTTTGAAATATACAAATGGCAGATAGATTTATATTTATATTAACTTGTAGTTTTGCATAATCAAGGAAAACGCAAACTATCAAAACGACGATAAACGTGAATCTTTTGTGTCTTTCAGCATCCTGCTAATTTCTACGGCCACAACGAGAAATATTCGCTTACAAAGAATATTTTAAAGGAACCTCATAAAAATCACAGATGTACCGTTATTTATATGAAGTTGTAAATTAGTTATATTAACGGATTAAGTTATAAACTAGTTATACGACCCCGTAGTCCAGTTGGTAGTGACCCTGCGTGCCGAGCGTGGGGTCCCGGGTTCGATTCCCGGCCGGGGCAGATATTTATGTGACAGATAAATGTTTGTTCTCGGGTCATAGGTGTTTGTGATGTGATAATTGTGTATGTACATGCCACCCGCAACACAGGGAATCCTAGTGCGGGGGTGTGAATGTGTAAACGTTTATTTCATTTTATTTATTATTATAATAACGAATAAGAACATTAATCTTTTATCAATACAGTTTTACATGTTACAATTGTCACTAAACTTACTACTTACTAGATTTTTTTGCAACTCGAACCGAAACGCTTTCTTCAGCGCTCACACAATTCATTATGGAGGCGAAATGTCAGGAGTAGCAGAAATAACAGTTTGAGGAACAATCAATCAAAAGCAATTATGTAAACAATCAAGATAATTCGGGAATAAGTGCGCAGGACATTTACTTCACTCTGAAAATTAGATGAGCCATGAATATAGCGTGTATAACGATGCCGAGACGGAACCAGTTAGTACTGGATCTTCGACGCTAATTGAAACACGTGAAAATATTTCACTGTTACGTATGCAGAAGGTTGGCGTTATGTAGCGGATAACCCTGCTTTCAGTGTTAATACCATAAACGTAATATACTAACGTAAAAGTCGAACAATCCTCTCATCAATGCGTCACTAAAACTAAAACATGCATGTGTGTGAAAACGACACTTGTGTGAGTGACTTTTAGTGATGTGAAATTCACGTCCATGCATTGTCACATGATTGTCGACTATTCCATCACAGGTTTTTTCTATATTCAATTCGTTTCGTTACGCTAGTATATTAGGTTTACGGTTATTACTATTTATTAACTACGGTTATTACTATTTATTATTGGGTGTAACAGAGCCCAGCCACCTCTAACAGGAGGCTTCGATCTCCATATGTCAATTGTTCAGCGGTATGTAGAATTAGTGGAGGTCGCATTGGTGTAAAAAGCCGGGAGCAGCCCGTTGCACATTAATATTTTACTTATCTGTAGATTATTCTCAAGATTTTCTTCTTATCTCTGACATTATAAAGAAATTATTAATTTATGCCGATATTTTTATTTTGTTGTTCATGTCATGTCACAGAGAACATTACAAATTGTAGGTATATTGTAAATGTCATACATTAAATTATCTATAAGGTGTTTGTGTATTTTAAAAAAGAACCACATTTACTAACCATTTCCATGACACTTTTGCGTTAAAATCTCGACCGACAATGACAGCATCCGAGAGTGACACATCCGAGAGTGACAAATTGACAGAATGAAGTGACAGATCACGTTTTACTGCCAATATTTTAAGAACTTTTAATTTTAGTGAAACTGTAAAAAATCAATATTTTTTATTTTAATTGTATTATTTTAATTATAATAGCCTTTATTCATGGTATCAAATATCGCTTTGATTTTTTAAGTTACGTTTGCCTTTATTTACGTCAAAGAGTAATAACAGATTTCTTACGTGTTAAAAAAACAGATGAGTTATAAACACAGATGGGAGTACTTACGACCTATCTAATTTTTTGTTATTTCTGTTTTGTTGTTTAAGTGTACAATTAAGATGATTGTTTGTTCTTGCTTATTTTATTGCACTGACTTTATTTCATCAAAACGTCATATTTAAAATGTCTTGGTTCACTCTGCTTTACTAACAGTACTTGTTTCTTTGTTGCAGGTATATTCTTCATTTTCTTTTTCAGTGGATGTATCTAAAGGAATTAGTTGGAACACAAAGAACGGTAAATATATTCCTCAAAAACAAAGACCGGAGCGATAAAATTTTGATGTAAGCCATGTAAGGCGTTATGTATGTTATGTAAAAGAAGCGTTCCGTGTAAAATATCTTCTATATTTCACGTACATTTAATATGAAATGCTCCAGACTCTTCCTAGTCTGTAGAATTTAGTAAAACCATAAATTATTTTGCAATCAAAAGTATTTCTTTATTAAATGCGACACGTGGTTGTTATTTTTCCTAAATTCTCATGTATTCTTGGATTATGGCTATTTGCGCGGATCACAAAAATTAGAAATATTTTTACGAACGAAAATCGTTTTAATGTAAATCTAATTAAATGGCTTAAAGATGACGTATCACGATCCAAACGGCACTGTTACGCGATGTCGCGTGACGCGTTTTTACTGAGGTTGTGTATTCACTTCTTATTTATTAATCGATGGATCGTAAACTATATATTTTATGATTAATATATAAAAATATGTCTCATTGTTATGTCTTATCATTCATTCAAAAATACATTTTACTGTACTGTTTTTGTAGTGTTAACGCAGTTTCCTTTTACGTTTTCTTGCGATATCCTGTAAAATTTTGTAATTCAAAGTGGATAAATATTATATGACTCGTATAATTAACTTCAACATATTTTGTAGTGATAAAGTTAAGAACTAACACGAGCTTGGACAATGTTAAACACGTCAAAATAGGTAGACAAAATTTTGTTTCTTAGGAATGCACATCGTGGCACTGTAAAACTGTTAATTGATAAAGAAAAGGAAACCATTCTATTGATATCGCAGAGATCGGTGATAAAAACAACTCAGAAATTCGTAATTACAAGACGAAAACTGACGACAAAGTACATCAAGTAAAAAGAATAGAAAAAGACAGCGGTCTCTATAACGTAACTCTTCATATTATAAAGCAGTACTTCTGTATATTCTCATCATTTGGCCAGGTAGTGAAATATTTCGTACATAATTACAACGCAACACGCCATTCAGGCTCAATGATTACTAGATATTATTCTGTTTCACGTCATGTGGCACTCGTTGGTTATTAAAACCGCTCACAGCTAACGCCACTTCGTAAATATTTTGATATTTACGTTACATTCGCGGAGCTTTGGTGGGTTTAATCGTACAACTGTGCGTACAGGGTTTTTGAACTCTATCTAGCTATGAATTTACGATATGTAAACCAAAATTTACGGTCTAACGAATTTAAGGTCTAAAAACGAAGTTAAATTCCGAGTATCATTTTTTAACTTTTTAAAATTCACCAGCAGAATATTTGTTAAGTTCAAGCCGCCATATAAAGCGCCTGACAAAAATGTATAAAATAATTTTTGTGCAGCGACGATTTGGAAATTTATCGATTATGATTCTCGAAACGAACCGAGAGCGGATTACTTGCCACAATATATTAATCACCATTTATTTTTGAAAAGCTAATGTCTCAATTATTTATTAGCAAAGTTAGATCCGAGCCAGACTAGGTGATCGAGCTTAAGGAGCGGCCGTGCTCCGATTTACGGCGAGAACATCAGGACAATTTCAAAACTTTCACATAGAAAAAAATCGTTATTAAACGGCTGCATATGTTTGTCGACACAAGCATCTCGAGAATACATTGCAAAATCCATCAAGTCTTTTCAAAAAAAAAATTAGTATGTTAGCGAACTTACACACCGAAGGATAGAATGTCGATAGAGCCATTTATCGTGTTGTCTGCATGCCTGGAGGGAAATATATATTCCATTTAAAAAATGTGAAGGAATGATATGGTGTCAGTGAAGTGAGTGAATGTCTTGGCAAATTTATGTAGTGGGTGACTCTGGCGTGATACGAATAGTACAATCTCGTATAGGTATATAAAACTAATAAATTTTGCGCATTAAAAATATTAAAAATAATACAAAACACAGAATATGTTATGTTCGCGCCTAAAGTACGAAAAAGCTGACACTAAAATCTTACCCCTAATTTCCACAAAGATTTTTTTTTCTTCTGACTTGATTGATTGTATTAGACTTAATCCCATTGTTTTGCTGCAACATTCATATCGAACCTGATTTTATCATTCGAAATACAAACGCTACTCATCAGGAGATTTATTTAGGATTAGTAAATTACGCCGTACGCTTTACGCACGTGCATTGTTTTAGGACTGGGTTTTTAATTTATAACTTTTTAATTTATGGACGGATTGCTATAAAACGCAGTTTAAATATTCAATGACCCTTACTACAATTCATTAGCGAAAATCATAACGAAATTGGTTAAGCCGTTTCTGAGATTAGCGTATACAAACAGACAAAGTTCTAACAACTAGAGTTTTGGGTTCTGTTGCGTTAATAAAGGTCCCTAATAATAGTTTTTCTTATATATCCTTCATGAATAGAAAGCGACCAGTTAAATTTTACATATATATATGTGTAGCTCCCGACAATACAGGCTGTACCATTTATAAAGGGACAGAAAATCGACCTATCTAATTTCGATAAGGTTATTGAAATCCTATATAATCTGTTATAAATAACATCCCTGGGAACGTCGAGTACTATCTGACAGATCCCTTTATCCATGTCAAACTGAATACTGATTCCCGGGAGCTAATCAAATCGGTCCTGGATTTATTTTACGAGTGGCGAAATCAAATAAATCAACATTTGAAATTAAACTGAATGTATTCTCCTTTCCAGTATTTAGTATTACTTGATATCTAACACTTTGTAGTTATACTAATTTCCCAGCGGTATATGACAGATTTCTTTTTGTTTTTTGATCGTAGTGATTGGAATGTCGTATCCTAGTGCGAGGGCTTGAGTGCAATTATTTTTATTATATTGATATAATTTATAAGAAATAGAATATAAAGCAATTTTTATTTAAAATACAATAGCTTCCCGTTGATTTTTCCAGGTCTTTAAGGCCTCCTGAGTTCGTGTTACCGAACAGTCGACATTTGAAGATTTTACACCATAATAAAGTCAAATGGATAGACATAATGTTATCCTTGGATTAAACTCAACAAATCAAAGCTCGAGGGAAATTGCTGAAAAACAGATGAGGTGAACGGCGCCTTCAGTTCTTGGTTCTTGGTTCTGTACCGCCATGTCTAATACATGATGATAGGGGTTTTAACTTGTCTAGCGAGCAAATCACTCTGGTTCCTGAATGAAACTTGATACATTTTTACGTGTTCCGGTTTTGTTAGAGAGCCAATTATTTCATTTCAACTTAGCCAGCAACCCGTCACTGATGCCTTTACTACTTCGGACGTCCATGCGCGGCGGTTAATACTTACAATTTATTGGCTCATCTGTTTATAATACAACAATAAGTCGATAAATGTTATCATTCTGAGAGATAAATTGGTATAATCTTTCTTATAATTTGTAAATACACAATGTCATTTAAAACATCCGGGTGGTCCTCTACGACATGTAAAAACGTAAAAAATGTCATTAAAATGTATCTATCTATATTGACTTATTTTATTTTACAATACAATTATTTTATCTAAACTGTGATAATTTATAGCGTTAAACCCAGTTTCTTGTTCAACGCTGCGTAGTACACACGAGGAAGGGAGTTCAGCTAATGTAGACCGGCGTGGTCGTGATAAATGTGCTGTCGAGACCTGGCTATAATTCATGCAACGTCTGTTATGGATCGCCTTGTTAGTGTAGGGGTGATAGGTATGGGTTTAACACTGCGGCTCTGCACTATCTATTTATTAACATTTTGCCTTGCCGTTGATTTGTTTTAAATTCATTCATTTGTTTTTATTTGTTTGAAAAAGGTAACAGATTTCTGGTTTTATATTGTAGCTCGATTGATAGCGACCCTGCCTGTAGTGTTAGGGGTTCCGGGTTTCTATACTCGGCCGGGGAAAACATGTATGATACAGATAATTGTTTGTTCTCTGGTTGTGGATGTTTAATTGCGTGTCTATGCCACCTATAGCACAGCGAATTCTCGTGCCGGGGTGTGATTGTGAGCATGTGTGAGGGTGTGCGAACACTTCTTAAATTTAACATAACTCGGTTGAAACAGTAATACTGAAAATGTGCATATACTCATCATCGCTATGCTATGTACAGGTTCAGCTACATTATTTTTTATTATATTTATGGAAATGGTCAGTGAACCAGCGAATGAATCGGTTCTCTGTCATCACACAGATTTCCGCATAGCTTTCTAGTTACCATCTGGTGGAAACGGTGGTAGAAGCAAAAAATTACGTTCATAAGTGTATTTACTGAATACCTAAATGATTAAATGATTTTGAATTTGAATATAAAGAATGTGTTCCCATTAATTTACACTGTGGATCCCCAGTTAGCCTAAACCATGAAACTTTCTCGGTAAAAAAATAGTTCTCAAAATTGTTTACGCTTAGAAGTAGCACTCGCGTTGATTTAGAAATGGTTTTTTTTTGGTTCTGTATCTTAAAAACATATTAATTTGCTTTAATAATTGCATTCAAACACTCAAAATTTTATTTAATGGCACGTTAAAAGAAAGTCTATAGTCTTTTATTACTTATCCCGCGGGTACAGTTCCATTTGCCGGGATATAAAGTAGCCTAGATTATGACCTATCATATAAGTTACTAATGTGCGAAATATTATCCAAACGTATTCAGTTTTTAGTGTGATACATGGTTAGACAGACAGAGAGGCAAAAAATATGTTTTCACCTTTATATCGATTACAAGCCTACCTGCATGAATGTTTCCAAAAAATATTTTATTTAGTTTTTTTACATTTTTTGATTATTACTTTATATAAAGGTACATAAGTTGCGTAGAACTGTTGCTAGAAGATTTTCGAATGATTTTTTCTTAACAAATAGATTTATAATAAAATTAGCAGTTTAGTTATTACTACTCAGTCTTGGTAACAATCTCCTCAAAATACTTCGTTTTATTTCAATTTACACTGTCTCGACTAGTTCTACTGCGAGAAAAAGCTTAGCATTCAATATTTAAAAAGATAAAGATCAAGTCACAAAGCTTTTGGAACCTGCAATTTGAGGTCTCTGCACGAAATCTATAATGAAACCGTGGCTTCAAAATGATAATAAACCTATTTCACTTTTCTGTCAAATGTCAACTAAAATAAATAAAAAGCCATTTACTGATAAGATTCCACATGTCATTGTAAACAAAAATACTTTTGGAGAATAGTACGTTTATTTTTGATAGCGTATCTCTAACGATGACCGTCTATGTCGAATACTCTGAAGAAGTTCCTTGTTTGCAGTGTGCCTTAATGCGAAAGAGTTTCATATTGATAACAGTTTCCGCTGTGGTACCGATGGTTTTATTCACTGCTGTCCTGCTTCTCGTTGCTGCGGGCAAATTCAAGACGCCTTTGGAAGGCATCACCAGCGCAATTGTGGAGTTTGTTTTCGGTCTGCTCTATGTTCAGTTGTCCATTGCAACGTCAGTGCTTATCGTCGGCTTTGTGCGACGTCGCCGGCCGATAACAAAGTACTACTACTGGTATCTAATTTTCCATACCTTCACTATGTTCCTGTTTCTGGTCTCTACGCTGCTTCTCACATTGACTAATGAGGCGTACATTATTGGCACTATCTTGTGGCTCGTGGGCAGTGGTTATATTCTGTATTGTTTCGTGTATATTAGTAATGTTTCCAAGTGTTTGCGAAGAGTGCTCTGAATAGTGTATTTTATTTGATATAAAACTTATAGTTTTTCAAGCTGTGTTCATATTTTAATACAGTTACGAATTATCAAACAAAATGATAAATTCATAAAATGATCCCAAAATTTTGCAATATACAAATGAATGAATTTAAGTTTAATAAACAAATTAACAATTACCACATAGATTTAATAATTGCGGCAAAAACTTGGATGATTTGAATCATAAGTGTTAGAATTTTAAAAGCGCCATCGTGCTTCGGAAGATACGTTAAGCAGTGAATATAGTTTATTATAGTTTTGGTACAACTGACTACCACTAACCCACTGTATAGCCCCGCTGCCGCGCAGCTACCCAGTGGCGCCAAGTCCTAGCACTCGGGGTCGCTCATCGCCGCCGCCAACGATCCGCCGAGGCGAGGCGCCTCTACGGGCGGAAGGAAGAGGAGGAGAGGAAGGAGATCGGGAGCGCCTAACCCCGCCGCCAATTCTCCACCCACAGTTTCAAGAGTCCCGAAACCTCAAAGAAAGCTCGTCGATGGTGACAGGCGAGTCGCTGCCCGCATTCCTCGGGGAGGAAAGGCGAAGGCGGAGAACTTCCATGATGCAACATTCTCATTTGTACAAGCTTTACTGAACGGTCTTAGTGCTGGACGGGACCTCACGGCGCTACTCCTCGATGGCATGGTCAGGCTAGCCATGCTTTGACTGGCCGTCCCTAAAGAGTAGTCCGTACAAGCCATTGCAGCCGGCGGAGTCCTGGCAGTACTGGAGACTGCCCCCAGCGCCGCTCGCCCCTAGTAACATCACCGGATTGAGCTCTCGGACTTGACATCAGTGCCGCCTCGCTTATCACGCACTAGTTGTGTGACACGATGACAGCACTACACCGGACCGACCAAGTACAACGGATTCCCCGGTCAATGCCATCGCTGCCAGCTGTACGGCCACGCAGTGGCGAACTGCTCCGCCAACCCCAGGTGCGTTAAGTGCCTGGAGCCTCACAGCACCAAAGAGTGCTCGCGCACACGCGACTCAGAGTCGCCTCCGGCCTGCGTTCTCTGCGGCCAAGCCGGCCACCCGGCCAACTACCGCGGCTGCCCTAGGGCTCCCCGACCT
>PDGT01000016.1:145638-159550 GCA_003671415.1 Megathymus violae | reverse complement strand
CCCGCCTCGGATTGTGCCGCGTCGAAATGCACGCATTATTTGTGTAACTGCGATTGCGGCATATCGATGCGACTCACTGGACCAACCAACAACGGATTGTGCCGCCTCTAGCCGCCGCCCGATCGCTAATCGGTTCTCGTCGGGCTTCCCACCAGTGGGATTCACCTGGCGGGGCCTTGATCGCTCGGTGCAGCGTGAACAAGCGGCCATCCAAACGCCACAGACTGTCTACGCCCCCTTCCAACGAAGGGGGCCTCATAAGAAGACCGGCTGGTTTCTATAGGCCACGGATGATCCTTACACCAAGGAGGTTCGCCTCGAGTGTTAACCTAGCCAAGAGGAGGCGTGATAAACATATACTTACATGAAAAAAAAAACTGTATAGCAGCTTGATACTTTACGCTCCTCTTATTATAGATAGATACTCGTGCCCAGCAGTGTGCTGTTAGGAGTTATTTGGTTGGACATTCTATAACTGAAGTCGAAACAGTCCTTTGACGTTTTTTAAGATACATTAAATTTTAACTTGTATTTTGCAGCAATTTGTTCAGTTAAAATAACTCGTTACTTCCATCTATAAATATTTTCACAACAATTGAAGGAAATTGGTATGCTAATGTAATAATTAAAATTTCATCTCATCGTTCTCATCGTGGTATTAAAGTTAATTCAGAGTGGAAGTACTAAGGGTGCGGTGAGACTAACGCTATAAAAAGCGATTATACGGATTTGAACAACGTTAATTAGTAATTTGATGGCGCATTTATCTTCTGAAACATCTTGCGCAGTGGCACGTAATGGAATACGCTTAAGTTCAGACTATGAGCTATATAAACAGGGAGGCGAAAATTTCCGAGTAAATTAACTCGATCTATAATTTCCAGCCTTTCATGTTCGCTTGTCGCTACTCGCTTACCTCAATGAGACAAGTCTGTGCTACCAATTTTGTTGCCACGAAGAAGCTCTCCAGTAATCGGATTACTGCGGCCTTAACATAAACTTTACGAATCTGCATAAACTATTATCAACAACGGTTCACAAAGACCCCTCGTCTTGGGGAGTCCGGCCACCGGGATCCTTTATTGACGGTTTTTCAGAGAGATTAGAGACAACAAATATATGTATTTTGATGTAGCAATGACATCAAAGAAACTTACCTTTTTTGTTACTGAAATTAGTAAAAAGAAGAACACAGTTGTCAGTGACCCTGAAAAGCGATAGGTTCAGAGTTTGATTCTCGTTCAGAGAAAACCTATAATAGACAAATTTTTGCTTTCGTGGCGAAGTTGTTTGCGTTACTTAGTAAATCCATGCCAGAATCCTAGTGATTCCGTATATCATAAACATTTTGCAATATATTGAATATAATATCGAATGATATTTAAAAAATAATGTTATCGTAGGACGCTGGGAATCTTATAGTATATTCAATTAATGTAGTGATGTTGTTTTTGCAGTTAGTATAAACAATGCCAAGCACTTAATAAAAATTACTTTACAAAGTCCTGCACGTGAACTTAGCTTAAGAATTTATATCAGGAGCTTGCAGTTTTCTGTTTCTCCTTTTCATATTCTGAGAATGTTTACGGTGTAATGTGTAGTTTATGACGTGTATACGTTTACTGCAGCTTTTACATTAAGGTTAACTGCTTTAATTTATCTCTTCGCGTATGTCACATCCACTATCTAACTTTATAATTATTAACTTTTTTCTTGGTCTCGTATATCGGTTTGGAGACATAATACAAATCTGTTGTCGGCCTAGCCCACTTTGCAGTAATTATAACTTGCTTGGTTGGAAAAAATATTGTAAGTAAAACTGCATTTAAAGTTGATTAACTGAAAAACATTGTTTATCTACTTTTTAAAGTATTTTCATCAGACTAAAACTAGCATTATAAATTCAATGTATATACAGGTGTCCCAGAGCGAAGTGACCGCCCGGCGTCTTTTGATTATTTGAACAAAACTATCAACAAATATCATTAAAGTACAGGTCTTATCGAATCAGTTTTTATTTTATTAGCTTCTTTATTTCTTTTTTGTAGTGAAACCTGACTTGCTGCACTATTTTTAAATATTTTTTTTTGTTTTTACATTTATTTTCATTCTGTTTTTTGTTATTTACCAGTTGTTATCATAGTTTATCTATTCGAAGTATAAAATCTACCCAAAATTAAATAGAATTTTTTGTAAAGAAATTAACGGAAATGTTTTGAAAAAAAATTACCCTTTATTTAATTTCGCTAAAAAAGTTGGAAAAATGCCCTATGAATATTATTATTTTATCAATTATTATTAAATAATATCATGTTATTTTACCTATAATTAAATAATATCATGTTATTTTATCATTACCAACAAAATCTCATAAAAATGTTTGTAGTTATCTTAGTCATTTACCGAACTACAAACTCTTGAAGTATGCACCCCATTTTCGATAACAAGAAGTAGACTTATAAAACCAGGTTTTTCACTATACTTTGTTCCACCCAGTTTAATCGGTTGGAATGTCGCCGTCAGTAACAAAGAGTTTTTTTGCTTTTGCTTTTGGTCGACAAGGCCTTGGTTATTCTTATGATGTTATGGACGTAAATGGCCAATGGTAACTATTTCAAATCAGCTGCCCGTTACTCATTTGTGATATATAAATATAAAAAAAATAATAATTGATTTATATTTATCATGGGGAATGGCATCGCCCTTCCTTTATCGAACAACCCGACGTACGGCAAGTATCTTTACGTAATGAACATCCTGCTTGTATTAACAACGCAGTTTGCGTCGTCATTCATTATGGGCACTGCAATGGACTGGAATCGTTTGCCCGCGTCGGTGTTCCCAGCTACTAATAATGTGAGAGTCAAGCGGAGAGTGAATATATAAATTACTGCATTGAACATCTTAGACTCAGCGCCCCCTTTCCCTAAAGGGGGTCGCATCAGATGTCGGCTTAAAGGCCTCCAGGCCAAAGCCAGCCTCGGGTGGTGTTTAGTGGGTAAGCCCCTAGGTTTCACGGGAGTCCCACATAACCAGCGCAGCCGGCTGCGCTGTGCATAAAGCATTCACCACCCCCCTCCCCCGTTTCCCGGAGGGTAGCCCTTCTCCAATTGTCTGGGCGCAAAAAAAAAAAAAAAAGAAAAAAAAAAAAAATCTTAGACTTCATCACCTCTTACCATCAGGTGGGATTGTTGTGAAGCATTACCTAATTTAAATAAAAAAGTCATCAAACAGAAACAATAATTATATAGATCTATAAACTATATCGTCGCGTAAAAATCTTTTAGAGTACGAAAAATTTTTCGTTTCGTTGTAAAAGATACAAAAAAGAAGGTATATTTGTGACATATGTAATAAACCTTGTTTTCATAGATCAATCAAGTATCAGGATTGAAAGCCCGGGAATTCGATATGGAATAGTTTTATCTCGTTTCAAATATTTCGTGCGGTTTTCACTATTCATCAAACCATCTGTTCGGTAAATTGATATATTTCAATGGCAGCATGGATCACATGGAAACTTTTTTTTATATTGATTTGCACCATAAAGTAAACAATCAAAGCCTTTTCACGGCACAGTGTCTAACTTTAGCGTCTGCTATTTGTCTATTTTTAATGTCTTTTGACACTCTTTATTTTTCATTGTACACCATCACGACCAATATAAAAATATATGGAAGAACATAAGGACAGTACAAGATAGAAGAAAAACTAAAATTGGTGAGAGCCAACAATCAAGTAGGTGCGCTGTATTAGACTGAAATCTACTTTAAGAATTCAACAATATTTATAACGATATTTTTCGCTGCTATTCTTTTTAAACTTATTTCTATTCGTATTTATGTGTAACCAGTGACCCGCTTGAAATTCTTCAAAAGCTTTGCATCGCAACTACGCAAATTCGCATACCGCTTCAGTATACTCTCCATACACTCAAGTTACACTGTATGTATGGTTTTGAGATGTGCTTGTGTCGATTTTACTACTATAAATTTGTTCTTTCAGTTTACTTGTTCTATCATGCTCACACAAAATATTTGTATATTACTATTGGTCTCTTTACATTCCCTTTATGATTTACACAGCCCCTAATACATTTAATGTAACTTAATAAAATTACAGCAGTAATTTTAAGACGGTTTTTACATAGATATTGTAAAGGTCTAAGGTAAATTTGCAGTTAAAACACTGTTCAGTATTTAGAAGTACAGTATATTTATACCTTACTACGTACAAAACACATAGAAAACTTACAGAAACACAGAAAATATAAGAGCTCGCTAGCACGGTAGTCGCCTTCAAAATGGACTAACAAATCGTACCCGCTTCTTTTTGAATTTAAATATTTCTTTTTAAACGTGCGCATGCGCTGCCATCAGTGTCGCCATACCATTCATTAATGTATTAAAGTTAATATTTTTGTTAATTATAATTTAATTCCTTTGTAAATTAAAGTATTTTGTTATCTTCTTTCTTATAGCTTTAGAAATTGCAAATGGGTCCTATTACATAATAGTGCCTATTACACATGATCATAATATTATTTATATGAGACCTAATAAAAATTTGGCTTTAAAAATCTGAGGTAACTAGATGAAATTTCTGAAGAAACATAGAAACAAATTTCTTGTTTGTGAGTCTGTTCTTTTGTTTTTAAATTTAAAACGCTTTAACCTGAAAATGCAGTTAATATATTTCTTCAATCACGTAATTCCGTAATGTTGACCATGAACTTTATCCGATCAAAATCAAGCCCACCCTCCCTTCAATTTAACTTCGATTTTTCCGCGGGACTTGTTTGATGGTAAAAAATCGCTTTGGTGCCTCTCCGGGACTTTGATATTGGGTTTTGGAGGAATCTGGTTGCCGAAACTTTTTTGATTACAATGCCATTTACAAGCGTACAAGTAGGCGCGTCTGGCAGACTAGGCTCCCTTGGTGGAATTTTACAATGGCGTTGATGTTACTTGGATTTCCACATTACTGTGTATTGTATTATTCACTTATATATCGGTTGAAACAATTTTATTTCTCATAAAACTTTTATATTAGTAATAATGAGAAACGTAAATATTAAAATTAATTAAATTAAAGTTTATGACCGACATGACCACGAGCGCGTTTGTGTGTGAGTGAGTGCTTTTATTCTGGTAAGTACGAGAACATTATGATATTTTTGACTATAAAATACTATTATAACTACAAAACAGCACCCGAAATATTATTTAAGGATTAATTAATGTTTCGGTCTGAATATATTCTAAACGTTAATATATAATGTTATTAATAGTTATACTAACCAACATCTTATTTCTATCATTAAGTTCAGTCATACCAAACACGAATTAAGATTAAATACACGAATTGATAAAAAAACTCCTCACGCGGTAAAATAAAATTGTTACATTCCAATCACATATACGAGTATATACTCATCGGCTTTTTGGCGCTTTAATAAAATTTCCATAAAAATATTTTTTATAAAGTATTTACACACACAAACAAATAGACGGTCTTATTAAAATTTCAAAAGTGTATGTCCTGTATATGAATGATAAATGTAACGTACATTTAAATAAGTAAAAAAATACATATAAAAAAATAAATTCGGACCGGATACGTACGATACGAATATTATTAGTGTTTTTGCTGCCTGTTTACCGTTAAACAGCAACCAGATAATCTTCTTCTAGCAAATCGGTTCTCTGTAGCCTTGTAGAATTAATTAAACTCTGCCTCGATAGTTTAACATTGTTTGTCAAACGACATTTGCGCCTCAGACTATCGGTACTGCTTCGAATTGAGAATGAGCTGAAGCTCCTTCAAGTGAGCCAAAATGGTCTGAATAAATCAAAGTAATCCGAAACCAATGCACTTCATTGTTATTCAGCCTTGTTCAACCTATTAGTGTCTCACTGAAAGTGCGTAGCTGTTCTTGTTATAAAGAGCGTATTCAACCATGGTTTTCTTGTGAATGGGTGCAGGGGTTGGTGACCAAACCAAAGGATGGAATTTCTAACGGCGAAGATTTCCAATATGCTACTTGACCGCTACTTGATATATATGCGAGGTGCTAGTGTCCCTAGGAGCTACGTACTCCAGCCAAAGCTGGGAAAAATTGATTGGCGTTAATGTCTTAGTCTACTATATTAGTGCTTTGGTGTTCTTTAAATCCGGCGATGGACTTCATTTAACTACCAACGACCATCAAACTAACCAATAGAAAATGGTGAAATCCTTTTCGTCTGTTTTAATTCGAAAGTGTTATGCATTTTAGGTGGTCTGGAGCCTACTAAATTATGAAAAGAGTGCTACGTGTCTTGTAGTGGATCTTTTATAGGTTTAAGATATATGGGGTAACACATAAACGTATTAAATCACAACTACCCTACTTATAATGTGTAAAGTTTTACATAATTCCGACAGATTTCATCATTTTATATGGTTGTGAACTAAACATGATTTAGTACTCGTCCTCGCCATAAAACGGCCGCAACGCACCGTAAGATAAACTCATTGAATAGAAGCCTCCGCCCGATGGCAGCCTCAAAGGCTTTAGTGCCCCCCGCAGGTTAATTTTTGCATCGCACGACGATATTAAATTCTCGATATCAAACACGACGGGATTTTCGTTTAGTAAAACTGCGGAAAATTAGCTGAAAGTTTAAAGATTGAAAGATAGTTTAATAATTTTTAATGTTGAAGTCACGTTTTAGAGCATTTAATTACTATCAAAGATCTATTTAAGTTTTTTTACAACAACTATTCCTGGTGAGCTGGATAAGGTTACTCGTGGTGAACTTTGCACAGCATTGGACATGACTTTTACGACAGATCCCTGCGATTAGAAGTTGTTAGGTTTTGTACCACATAGTTTAATAGGGGATTCTTACCTGCCGGGTTGGTTCTCCTCCTTAAATCAGTCATGAAATATTTTTAATTTATTCCTTAGCCGGCAACATAGTGGTGTTCCATGGATGCTGGTTAAAAAATACAGGCATTCAGGGCATCAGATGTGTGTTAGATACAAGAACTTACAATCCAATAAATTACATCAAAGTACCTGTCGTGTAATTGTCATTTGTGAATTACAGAGAGAGAAACGTAACAAGGACACAGCAGATACATAGTTGTTTGATAGGACGTTGCGGTCGAGCGGAAAATCGAATAACCCCCTCGGTCATTCGCTCGGATTATTTGGGGACAGACTAAACTCGAATACCGTATGCCCTTTGTGTATGTTTCTTGTCAAAACTTTATTATCCAGATAAATGTGATGACGGTAAAGTTGCGTTAAATTTCCTGTACAGACACTTTAACATGTAAGGTATGTTCGTAGCAAATATTTACTTCTTACAAATCTGAAAGAAATTACTCTTCCGCAGTAAAATTTCCGATTCCTTTTTGTGATTCAAACTTTTATGTTTTGTAAAAATATGTATGCAATAAAAAGAAAACAGATTTTACACAAAGCCAACTAACATTTACATCATAAATTAAGCTGTAATTCATCCTTTAATCAAATCAAATACTGATAACCTTAATGATAATAATAATAGTGCACCCTACAGACGAAGTAAAATGTTAGGTCCTTCGTGTAAGAAATCGTTGGGTTAATCCTTTTGATATTTCGGCTGGATGGTAAGTTTCTTTGTTTTCGTTACCTCACGATCTCCACAGTGCTGCGAATGTTTGTGAGCAAAAAAATGTAATCTTGAACCAGTAGGTGGCCCGATCGTTTGTTATCTAATGGTTTCACTATATACCGTGAAAGAGTCTCCGACTTTTAGACAAGGGGTTATGAATTTGACAAGATTTTTTTTAAAACGCTCGATAAAAACAGGTCACAATGCTATTATGTTCAATAACTATTTGTGAACATAAAAATCATGTTTCTCCGAAGCGAAGTAAAAGGCGAATTACTACTAAAAAGAAGTAACTACTGCTATTTGTTAAGAAGTAATAGAAGTAAATTTTGTTTTCCGCATTCAAACTCAACAACTTCACCAACCATTTCTAGAACCACCAATGAAATCTATACAATAAACTCTGTTAAATAAGAAAAAAAGAGTATTAAAGCAGCTATGTGTATTGTATGTAGACTGTTACAACATGTTATATGTGGTTAAAATAAACCTCACGGTTCAGTCATTAATTACAAGTACGTGCAAAAAAAATTATTTTACGGGTAATTACCATTAATCAAACATGAAAAATGGTTTGAAAAAGTTTTGTTATACATTAGACGACCCCGTAGCTAGGGTTGGTAGTGACCCTGCCTGCCGAGCGTGGAGTCCCGGGTTCGATTCCCGGCCGGGGCAGATATTTATGTGACAGATAAATGTTTGTTCTCGGGTCATGGGTGTTTGTGATGTGATAATTGTGTATGTCCATGCCACCCGCAACACAGGGAATCCTAGTGCGGGGGGGTGAGTGTGTGAACGTTTATTTATTTATTTTATTTATTTATTAGTACAAGTCGTTACGTGTTCTTACATAATAGATATAAATTAAGTTTATTTGACGTACAATGCATAAATTCTATTGCAATCGCAAATTTATCAGTGAAACGAACCTGTGGCCTAGTTCGTAGTTATCGATTGCCGTTCGAGATGTTTCGGATTCGATTTCGTTGGCAGAAATTTGTAACAGATAAATTGTTTTAGGGTAGTAAGTTTTTGTAATGCGTCATTTGTCAATGTCCGTACTATCTGCAACATAGGGGATCATAGAGATATATACTTATCATATCATATCATAGGAATGTGGGAGCGTTTGCTCAGTGACTGAGAATTGGTCTCAAAAAAAATTGTAAATTAATAATCTAGATATCTTTCACATTTAATTATCAATATTAAGACACTTTTATCCTGCGATTTTTATATCAATTTTGACATTGGAAATGTATTTTCGTTCGCTTCAGTGTAGGCTCCGATTTCACGAAAAAGGGCGATCCCCTTATATGTCGGAGAGTTGTGAAGATATAATATTCAAAAAAGGCTCAAAAGACGCGTATTCACGCGAGCTGTTACTTGCAAAAAGAATTATTTGAGCAAATCAAAAACGAAAAAAAGGTATGGAAAAAATTCAATTTTTTCCGAGTTTTTGATTTTGGCGCTGGATATTTTGGAAACGAAGAATGATATCAAAAATTTAAGAAAAACGCCCCTGGACAATTTAGTCAGCTACAATTTAAGCCCAAAACAAAGACGATCGGGTTATTACGGGTTTGCCCTGTAGCTTAACCTTTTTGAAAAAATATTTTTTCCAATTCCGTAGATTCATTTCCAATGTGCTCGATAGTCGTGTGAGGCACGAAATTGTGGTTTTTTTATATTTCGGTTTTTAGAGAGTTTTGAACTAGAAACGTATTTAATTGTAATAACTATAAAAACCAGGTAAATCTCTATTTACTTAATTCTTACTTAATTAATAATCTGTATTTATTTAATTTCTTGCCAGAACTGACATTTTTTTTCCCTTATCCTTTAGGAACAGAACCATTTCCGCGAATTCTATGTATCCTACATAATGAATCATAATAAAAGTTACCATTATACAAAGAATCATCTGAATATGTTCAGCCTACATACTTTTAAAATATTCAATACTTAATGTAGAAAATATTTAATGTACAGTTTCAGCCCTGTTGGAATTTTAATTTAGTATAAATAAATAGGAGGATAGAAAGTCATAGTTTTACGCAAATTTTGATAGAGAATTAATTTAATGATTTTCTGAGCAGAAATTTTAAAATATCTGATGTTATTCCGACGAACATCATTGCCTGTTTTCACCAATGGCCAATCCGGTAATAATATGAGTACCCATTATGTTCGAGTCGCAGCTCTCATCCAAGTGGGTTCGGTTTAAATTGATTGTATTTTCACATTTTTCGATGAATAACTTACTTATAAATGCGGTGGAATACGAATGTAGTGACGCATTTATAAATAGTGCAAAAAGGACATTATTTAGTCAGTTTTTACACAGAGTTCTTTAAAAGTACGATTTTGATGCTGTTTTTATTGTAGGTCATTTGTACATAATAGTACTCCTAAGTTTAACCCAGCTAGTTAGTTTGACGTTTGACGTTATAACTGTGTCGGTAGTGCCTCACCTTTCAGAACGAAAGAGCTTCACAAGAGTACCCATGAATCCCAACACAGTCATACATTTAATAGACATATATGTTTATTCTCGGAACGTGATTGTTTATGTTATCCTAATTATGTTTAATTAATTTTAGTCATTTATATTTTAAACATAAAATTCACGGTTGCAAGTCCATATATATGTACCTATATTGTAATCTGTTCCAAAAAGCAACATTCATTCGTTACAACGCAAAGGGTTTTACCCTCGCAGTGGTGGAGATAAGAATCTTATCTTCCGTAACAGCACTTTTTACGATGTACCTTAACCTAAAATAGCTCAAGAAGAATTCGGAAAAATATTTTAGTAACTATAGATTTTAGGGTGAAAATTAAGCTTTCCCTTAGCTTAGCGTTTGTCACGCCTAGTTTTCTCTGAACAAATGAGAATGCTCGTTATGAGGGACACAATTTCATAATATTTCTAAAATCAGTAAGTCTTTATTGCGCACAAACGCACAGACAAACAAATAAAAATTCTAAGAAATGTTGTCTTGGGTTCTGTTACGTTAATAAAGGCCCCTAATAATAGTTTTTCTCATATATCCTTCATGAATACAGAAAATGAGCAGTTACAATTTTATTACATGTATAGATATGTAATATAGATTATGAATATATTATTATGTTTAGATGAAAATGAGCTGCTGATGTTTTTATTATATACCCTCTAATATAAGGACCTCGGTCTCTCGACATTGTAACAGTATGTTACTTGATGGATGACATACCTAAATGTCAAATAAATGACATGTCGATGACCTATGTCGCTCCATTTATAGTAACTTTTATAATTTCGTCATCGCTTACAAAATAATGGAACTGGGATCTTGTCTATTTCGAGATAGACAGGATAGAGAAAACATATTTTACGAAAAACGTATTGATGCAATACACTCCAGTACAATTTTTATATACCAACCGTGAAGACAAATAAACTACATTTACTGAAACAAACATAAAGCTGTATTGTAGTTGACAGTACAGCATCCAGGGGTGTAAATCTTAACTGAAGCGCAGATAGCTTCTGGCAACCCGGCTTATCTCGTCTGTTCTGCGAACACTTTCACCGTGTATCGTATCTCGACCTACTCGTAATTCCATAGATACGGGGTTTCGAGCCAAACTTTAATATTTCGGAATCGTTCGAAATAAAAGCGTCTTTGAAAAGAGTCGATGAAAATACTTTTCATATTATTATAAGTAATTGCTGTAAAAAACTGGTCCACACTGAAACTTTTGTCCTAATATTTCTTGTGTCACAGAAATCGAACTTAGTTAATAAGTAGTCCTACTGCTAAACTACATAAGCTGCCATCAACCTCGTTTAATACTTAGTAAATTATTATTTGTAACGATGTCATTTTACCATCACAACTAATGCACGACCCAAAAGTCGCACCAAGTATCCGACCAAAGGGATATTTTATGATATACATAAAATAGAAGAAAACTTCTCCAACTTCTACCTCCTTCGTTGAACGCACACATCAATAAATCTATTAAAGGAATTGAAAAGTAACGGCTGGAAGTAATGTTCGAAGTTGTTTGTTTCATGAAATATACGAACGGTCTGAAAATAAAATATTACTTCAAGCGAATAGAAAATTTGTGTAACTTACAGATTGTTCTTATTGTTTAGGAAATTATTCAACGTCAACTTTGGCGATAAACCAGTTAACGTTCAATCAGTGCAGTGAATACAGCCATACAAATTTTTTTCCTACCCTAATCATTAAACTCGGGGCCGAATATAAGTAATAAATATTATTTGAAAACTACAATAAAGGTAGTTAGTTGGCTTCGCTGTGAAATCTAAATGTCAAAAAAAATATTTTTGAAAACACCATGGAAATTCAACTGCATTTTTCAATATCCTGTCCTAGTTAAGTAAACAATATCCTAGCAGTAGAACTAAAAATAGGCGACGCCACCAGATGGACTCCGATAAAAAAAATATTGTGGATTGTGGAACGCGGTCGCTCGCGAAAAATGGCCAGCCGTGATGAATTAAATGAAAACCGAAACAATGGCCAAATGCGGAAATAGATTAAAATATTCCTCGTTTTAAAACGAAATTGATTTGATTCAATCTATGTCATACTAATAATAGAACTCATTGGTCAATGCTTTCAATGTATTGCGTTCAATCTAAATAAGGTTTTTTAATTCTTCTTGATTGATATGTCGATGGTGGCCGTCACGTAAACGGGTAGATGTCGGCCGCTACGAAGACCTAATTTTCTATTTAGCAATGAAAAGGGTAAACTTTTAAATACGTTTATAGAGATGTTACACGAAAACCTTTACAAAGTTCTTGATGCGATTCGGCTTATTGACAACGCAGACAAAACGATCGCAAAGGCTACTTTCTATTTCGAAAAATCGCGACAGTCGAGATCAAATTGATTTTTGAAATTCCATTAATAAAGTATTTTTGCTATGTTGCAGCTGTTGCAATAAAAAATCTCTTATTTACAAGGACACTCAAAATGTCTCGTCAAACGGCCTTGAAGTACAAATGCCTAGAGCCTTAAAAAAGACTATAAAGTCCACTTGCGTAGTTATTATCCGTCCGTCACCCAAGTTAAAATCCTTTGTTCGTGGTGGACCTTGTTGAACTAAAGACGACGCAATGGTATGTGATCCCTTCTGTTGGATGTGTAGATTTAAATTGCGTTTCTCGAATCCCCAGAACATAGTTATATTATATTCCTATTTCCACGTTTACTTTCCCGTTACCTCGCAACTCTAATTATATGTAGGTTCTAAACGTAGGCATCATTAACATCACCTAAACAGTTTAACACTTCGATAAGCTATCATTTAAACAGTATTGTAATATATTTCAGACTTCGTCTGGATTCATGGCAATCCTTAACAGTATTATTTTCAGGATCGTTTCTACTGCGTCCATGTAAATTGTGGAATGAACTTCCTTCGGTGGTTTTCGCGGAGTGCTATGACATGCAAGTGTGAGGAGGTGACGTTGGAAAGTGGGCAATACATCGCCGCCTCAGAAGAAGAGTTCTTTATACACCTTTTCTGAAGAACCTCTTCCTAGCCGACGCGTCCATGGGCGACGCGCGGCGGTCACTACTTCATTATCATAAGATGGCCTTTGTGTTTTTTGTTCGTTCTTTAAGTTATAAAATATAAATTTTACAATGTAAAACTAGAAAACCAGGCAATATAAAAACAACGTTGTCTAGGCAGCGCGTGACGGTTATCGAGTCGGTAGTCGCCGTCTTTTTAACGACCTCATAAACTTTTTGGTTGACTCGTCACCGTGATTGATTCTACTATTATAATCCGTGTTCGCGTCTATGAATCAGTACACTTCAGTCACGAAACAATAAATTCGCCGTGTAATGTCATGTCAAGTCGTCAAGGCAATGCGGTCAACAATATATTCTACTTTGAGCATTGAGGTGCCACAATCACATCTTGAACGTGCCTTGAGATATTTAAACTAACGAGAATTCCTTAACTACTGTTTCATTGTACAAGGGTACCGGTATGTATTGGAGATTCCTAGAAGAACCTGAGGAAAGTCTTCTTGAATAAGTCGGCTAAGATTTGGAAACCTAGGCGAGGTCTTAGGTCAATATCGAAAACAAAATACACTCATTTTTGAGTTAGCCCTATGGCTCTTTGGTGAAGGATCATTGCCGAATCATTTTATTTATGTATTTTGTGATCAATGTCGAAAATTTTAGTCTGTACCACCACCACCACCACCACCCTTCCCCTCACTC
>PDGT01000016.1:112515-145622 GCA_003671415.1 Megathymus violae | reverse complement strand
CCCCCCCCCCCGGTGACCTTGCTCAAGGCTAAGTAGAGGACACGGGGATCTCCATAGGAAAGCTACCGGAGTCCTCTTAGTGCTGTGCCCTTATTGGGTGCCCGGGAGGGATAACATGTGCCGTCCCGGACCAGACGATTTTAACGACGGTACGCGGCCACACATACCGTCGTCCTTGTCGGGGTTGCTAGCCAGATGGTTTGAGCTCCCAATCTTACCGCCCGCAACCCCTGTAACAGTAGGGAATACCGTAGTCCGTATTCTGGTCCCGAGATACAGGGACAAGTAGAATATACATACTGTGGTTATTAACTAATTGACGTCAGTTTAAATAACAACGTAAAGCCGTTCACGTCGACGAAGGCAGCCGCGAAAATAAAATATCTCAACGCTTCCATCTATAAAGATTTTATGATCGTTTCACGAGTCCACAGTCTCAGTGCAAATCTGTTAAATAGTGAAAAGTTATAAAAATCCCAGTTACCTATAAACCTCTGTTTAGAAGGGTAGACTTCGAACTATTCCACAGCATTATCTATATAAATATATATGTATAAAAGATAATGTATGTGTGTATGTATGTTGACCTAAAACTCGAGAACCCTTAGCTCAATTAATAGGAAACTTTGCATTCATATAAAGGGCGACATGACCAGTCCCACGAATATAGTTACATTAATGCCGGATAGGTGGCGGTGGCAGTGATTTTTAATTTTTGAATCATATCTATGCCTGTGGCAGCATTGGAACACTAAAAACAAAAAAAAAACTGAAACACTCACACAATACACATTGTTCGCGCGTTGGTAAACCGACAAGTTTATTTGTTTTTGCTCAAGATTGCAAAACCAAAAATATTGTATATTCAAGTGCTTTAGAATAACAAAATTCATAAATAATAAAAAAAATTTTTTTCTTTTTTTTTGGTACTATAGGTGCTACATTTTTTTAGGTGATAGCAAAGGTAACAGCTAGTAATATAATATAGTATAGATATAATCCTGTCTGTACTATAAATGTGAAAATTTGTATTTTTTAATATTGGTTACTATTGTTTTATAAATATAATAAATGGTTATATTTAAATAGATGTATACTTTTAATAAAGGATCAAACATAAAACACATTCTAGATACAACAGAAACGTAACGCCATTTTTTTATCAAGATTCAAATATATTCTTATTTAGGAAGTGTTGCCAATTTATAGTACATCATATTACATTGTTTTTTCAACTAATACTTTTTAATTGACAACAGTTACACAATCACGCAAAAATTACTGAACGAATTTTGGATGAAGTTTGGCACACAGGTTTATTTCTTTAGTCTACATATCGGTGTGGTATATAATATAATTCTTTATAAATCTGTATAGGTGAATGTTGTTTTTGAAACGCAGTTATGGAAGGCTATGTTTCCATTATCTATTTTTATTATTGGAATTGTAAGAGACTGACTGCCCCTTCTCGCTCGCCATTTACACTAACGAATTTTCTAGACTTGTTATTTTTTATGTTTCTTTTTCAGTAAACTTTAAATTTTTCGTAGGCTTAATAAATCTTGTAACAAAGGAAGGCAAAATCGTACACATTAAAAATAAAAGTAACTATGTTGAAAATAATTTAAGACATTTGCCATATACTTGACAACGACAACAAAACATTTATCATAATAAAATAATTGAAGAAATTATAGAATAATTGGATTAAAGATCAGGAAATTATACTGTTAGATGATATGACGCTTTATTTATGACTGGCTAATTGCCAATTTGCAGTGATTATTCTTGTCAAAGAATAGAAAATAACCTTTTTTTTTCTTCATTTTCCAGTCATCTGTAGAGTACAACTATTAGTTATATTCACTGTGCCGAATTTAATAGACTCAATGGCGATTAAGTCTAAAAGTGACCTACTATCATTATTTTAATTAAGACGGAATTAACATCAATCGAATCGGACACAGATTAACCGACCATGGTCAATGCAATTGGGTCGATGAATTTTCTTAGTTATGATGACCGCAACCACATAGACGAGTTGTGTCTATTTAAAATTAGACTCGATGTGACTAGATGTGCATGAACCGAAATATAGGCACAAAACATACATTGTGAGCCCCGGTACTGTACTAGAACAAGTAACTATTATTACAAAAAACATAATTCAATGAAGGTGAAAGTATAGCCTCTGAAACGGAAAAAGGAATTTTCCAAATCGGTTAATAAATTATAAAGTCCTGAGGTATACCACCAAAAATAATTCAAACGAATCGAGAACCTCTTGCCTTTTTGGAGTCGATTAAAAATGTGATATATATGAATGTTTCTGTAGTCTTATACGTAGAACTTTTAACCTGTTGAACTCGTTTCCACCCATACCAATGAAAAGCGAATCAATTACGTGAAACATGCCTGCGAGTTCAGAAGTTTCGCGGAAATATGTTACTTTCACTATTAACCGTATCGACGACAACCATTTTTACGAACGTATTTCGATGTTGTTCCCAATATTATTTACTCCATTTTACGTTCTCTACTTTCATAACAGAGATTGGGGTTCGTGTAATTTGTCACACTTCCTGATAGTTTTTGTGGACCCATAGAATTCAATTAAGTCGAGTATTCGATACTATAATTGTCCTTCCGTCAGTTTTCAAATTTTACCACTCGAAATATTTGGATATTTTAAAACTAGGATCACGCAGTGTAACAACAAAAATACGACCCCATAGCCCAGTTGGTAGTGAATCTGCCTGCCGAGCGAGGGGTCCCGGGTTCGATTCCCGGCCGGGGCAGACATTTATGTGACAGATTTGTTCTCGGGTCATGGGTGTTTGTGATGTCATATATGTGTATGTCCACGCCACCCGCGACACAGGGAATCCTAATGCGGAGGTGTGTGTGTTAACGTTTAAATGAAATAAAATTAAAAAAAAAATTCACAGTTATAAATAAAAGAAAGGTAGAAATAGTTTTTGAATCATGTAGTGGGTGAAATTGTGAATTGTATGTCTCTGAAATTGAATCCCATCGAACAATCATGATCACCATAATTAAAAATAGGGTAGAATAGTTATTGAATCATATATAATCTGAAATTGAATCCCATCGAACTATTATGACCACCATAATTAAAATAGGGTAGAATAGTTTTTGAATCATATGTAATCTGAAATTGAAACCTATCGAACTATTATGATCACCATAATTATAAAATAGGGTAGAATAGTTTTTAAATCATATGTAATCTGAAATTGAATCCCATTGAGATATCATTGTCACCTAAATGTCCGATTACACAATCTACTAAATAGTCATAGTAGTAATTAATAGTTGGATATTTTACTAGAACGTATTGATCATATTACAATAAGAAATTCATTTCAAAGACAAATTCATGAATGACCTTAAAAAAAATAATATATTATCAAATCTTTTCTTATAATAATAAAACCGTACCAGGGCGGATCTGCAAATTAAGGACTATAATTATGTTACATTAACGTCGGAAAGGACCTAGAAATATTTGGAAATTGTCTCGTCCATTTTGACAGCGTTGAGCTGCCGCCACCCGTACTTATTTCATTATATATTCATATCTTTTGACTTTTGGAGCAGGAGCCCATCTAACTTAATATCCAATTTGAAGCATTCGAACAGGAAAGGCGAACCCAGTCACCAATGTTGTCACGAAATTGTTTTTGAATCCTTATCCTTGAAAATATTGGCAACCTCCGGTCTTTCTCTTTATTTTACTGCTTAATTTTAGTAGTATAGCTACACTAGTCTTTTATTAATCAATTATAAATATTATTTCAGGTATTTAAATACAATGGCTCTCATCAATACGTATGTATTCACTCGCGCTACTGCTTCGTAGTTTCGTACTTTAATACTGGCCAAATATGTTACCCGAGATACTATATTTAATTTAATTTTTATATATTTTTTTGCAGTGACTACCGCTTTATATAATTATCAGCAAATACCTTTTTTATTGCCAAATTTGACGTTTGCATGTTAATTATCAATTGTAATATCGAAGACCCAGTAACTGTCTAATGAGCAAAGATTTCTGGTTTTGATTCCTTACCGTGACAAACATGTTGCGATGGACAAATATTTGATTGTCTTGATAGCCTGTGTTGTAATGCATCACTTTAATATGTTCTTGTCATCCTCAACACACTTAATACTAATACGAGAGTTGTGAGTTTGTAAGCAATTTCAATTATCTGAATCATATTCCTCATGGGAAGTAATCAACTGCGAGTGTACTCATATTGCTTCTAGAAGTTTTTGTTTTCCTTAAAAGACTGTTTTTTTTATACAAATCAGGGTGATTGATGCCAAAGTTGTTAACATAACGAGCGGCCATACTTCAAGCGCTCCACCGGAACACTTCGGGCAGTGTCGTGATAATTGTGGCTCGTTTAAGTACTAAATTTTTTCTTGCTGAAACTTATTATTTCGATATCACGAGATTTTCCTTACTAATTTGTGGAATTTATTGTTTTTTTTTTAACTTACGCTTAATGATTTCCGAACCCAAAACAATAATTTTTGGGTGTTTTTTCTGTCACTGTAATGTGATAAACTTTTGATTTATGTTCATGTATTCGCCTTTGTCTTTCTAGAAATAACAGAATATATTTCTTCTTTATAAATATCTTGACATCGTTCGAATTCAACAATTAATTATTATAAACTCCGTTGCAAAAAAAAAACGAGCACCTTACAGTTATTGGCTTTTCTATGGATAATATTAATATTTTTAGTATGTCATTAGCTTAGATGACTAGAAATTTCTTAGTATCGATGAGAATCTAGGTTTTAACATTTATATCCTGGAATCGATGTTTTAGTCAATGTAAATAGAGAGCCGTGTTAAAATGGACATTTTTATGGGTATAATGAAATTAAGACTAAGAGTATTTTTATGGTATTTTAATGAAAAAAGACATTAAAAAATAAAAGTTAATAACAAGTATGACCTTCCTTGCAGCATGTAATCATCTTGGCATGCGTCCCATCATGCTTTTGACGGTGTCCTATGGAATGTGTACCCACTTAGCCGAGATCACGCGTTTAAGCTCCTTAAAGTTTTGTGGGGGTGGTTGAATAGCTCGTACTCACCTTTTTAGGAGCTCCCAGACGTACTCATTGGAATTAACTTTAGGGCTCTGCGCTAGTCAATCCAAAAGACGATTACCGACCTATTGCATATAAGCATCTACGTCGCCAGAACAGTGCGCCCAAGCATTATGGTCCATGTTAATGGCATCTTCACCAATTACAGTCAGTGCGGGTTATGCATATTGACAAACGATTTCTATTTTGTACCTTTGCGCATTTAGTGAGCTATTTTGAATACTATCACGGTACGATAGATGGAAGTTATGCCCGCCTAAAACATAACGGACCGTGTACCATAAGGGATGATTGCTTCAAAACACAAGTCGGCATAGCGTTCCCTTGGTCTTCGTAACACTCATTGACGTTGGTCCTCCCCATGCAGACAAATTCGGGCCTCATCAGAGGAAAGTACGCTACTCCAGTTACCTAGTGTCCAAGATAGGCAATTTTTAGAGAACCTTAATCGAGCAATCCGATGCTCACGGAGTAACTTGGGGGCCCGCGCTGGTCATCGACTGAGTATATCAGCCGCTGAAAGCCTCCTCCTCGCAGTCCTTAGGCTGACTTGTGCTCCTCGTACCACTTATAGGTTTCTTTTGCGGTCTATGTAACTGCAATTGTGGTTCCTGAGCACCTGAGTCACTAAAAACAGGTCGTCTTGTGGTTGTGTGTAACGTTTTCTCCCCGAATCTTGCCTTCTCTGAACAGGACCTGTCTCTTCTCTTGACGTTGACGTTCAGGTTCTTTGGACGGTTGAACGACTCATGTTTAACCGCTGTGAGAAAATTGGCTACAACTCCTCTACCAGCAGCGCTATAATTTTACTAGCTTTTATTGTTTTTTCTGCCATTAAAACAGACACAAAGATATCTGTTTTAAGTCACAATAAGGCAGGATTATGCGACAAACATAAATTATTTTACTAAAAATAACGAGGAGTTAGATTTACTCGCCTGATAACTTTTTAACTGCAAACCCGCGAAAAGTAAGTAAAAAGTCACAAACTTAAAAAGGTATTATTATTAAAAAAAAACAATAGTTTTAAATTATGAATAAACTTATTTTCATAACCAGACTCTTAATTAAGAGCCAGTAACATAGTTTGGCTATTAAAACTTAGTATTACCAATAATGTAGAAAAATCAAAACCGCCCTTTTTTGCAAAGGAGTTTACATATTTTTCACTTGATATATAACCTATGTCCATCCGGACTAATGTGCCTTTTAAATGGGAAAAGAATTTTTGGAGTAAATGTCATTATTCCAGCAAATTACCCTCGATATTCACGCAACATTGGTACTTTCTCATTAATATGAACATGAACATACATGAGACGTTACAAACTACCTAGCCTCCAAGACAAACTAACCGGGACTTGTCACTCGGTAAGCAGAGTGACTTAAATAACAATGAGCTATACGAAAATTACTCTTGATTTTGATATAGTTATTTTTAATATTTAGAAGTAAGATATGTGGGTACATCATACCAAAAAAATAAAGGAAAACACTACACCTTCCGAATAGCAAAAACAGCACACATTAAATAACGACATAAGAAAATATTAGAAGACTTCCGTTTTCTGTCACTTTACCTATTACGCTAACTGTAACAACACCAACCTTTACATTGCTGAAGTACCAATTACGTTGATTAATTACGTCATTAATATAACGAGCAGTAAAGCTTCAGGTGCGACGGATCACTTCGAGCGATCACGGAACAATTGTAGGACATTTATCGACGGGGGATTATCCTGCTGTTGGGTGCTTATAGAAATCAGTTAACAGTAACAATATAATTAATCTTACACATTTATAGTTTTTACATTTTTACATTTACAACTTGATACTTATCAATTTGATTCTTAATTCGATTGTGGAATCGGAAATCGGTTCAGTGATAACGACCAGCGCTGCCGCTCGTCAAGGTTGCGTCATCTCCCCTCTGTTATACAACATTTACACATAATTAATAATGAGTACTTACCACCCTCGAGAACTGGACAGACATTGTAGGGATTGGTGGTTTGAAGATTTCGAACTTGTGATATGCGGGTGATACCCCTTTATTTGCAACTAGTAGGAGTATGTGTCAGCCACATGAAAGAACTACTCGGAAGGATGGAAAACGCCATCCTCGATTTTGGCCTCAAAATCAACAGAATCAAGAGGAAAGTTATGATTAAATAAATAAATAATAAATCTTTATTATCTCTTCACAAAGACGGACATGATTGTCGACCGTATCAGCAACAACTCTGCAAATATTACGCAAATTACAAATTGTCAAGTGGTCCAATCATATGTCTATTTAAAAGCGTTGATTTCGAATAACAGTGGCTGCATCGACAAAATTAAACGACAAATGGCCGTATCCAGTTCTGTCATGGAGAGGCTGCAGAAGATGGAGGAACCGAAACATAACTAAGGCCATTAAGACCCGGCTGGTGAGAGCGCTTGTGCCCCATATTTCTCTATGCTGCAGAGACATGGACCCTCCAAGAAAGTGAAAAGATGAATGCTCCCGATATGTGGTGCTGGAGGAGAATGTTGAGAATCTTTTGGATTAAATTTCGGATCGTTCTTGAAGAACTCTGAATCAAGCAGTGTCTATCTTCTGTAGTACGGACTTGCATCCTAACTTTTTTTGGATACATCTCCAGATGCGATGACAGTATCTCCATTGGACTATTATTCGTCCAAGAAAAAGTCGAAGGCAACAGAGGACACGTCAGGTGTCCAATGAGGTGGACCGATCAAGTTACAAATGCGCTAAACGTATGTACCTCTTCATCAATATACGAATAAAACGGCGCTCCGTAAGGAATGGCGATGTACAGTCAAACCTGCTACCATAACCCTACAATGACGACCACAACCGCTCTGCGAAGAGCACAATGACTAAGAAGATAAAATACAGATATCATTCATTAAATCGAGTTGTCTGCGTCTCTAGAATACATTTCAAATGTAGCTACAAAACCATCACTCTGCCTGGTTTTAATCTCAGATACCAGAAAAGCATTACAATCACAATCAAAGGCTTTTTCCTAACCTTTCTGGATCAGATAGGAGAATGCCTTCGACACGAGACAGCCATAGACTACATGTCGACTAGAACTGATTATAAGTCTCAGTATCACTTAGCATTATTAACAATATTACCATTAGTACCATTGCTAAATACTCTTAGAATTTAATAGTATTTAGTGAGATATAACTTAAATATATAGACATATAGAAGTGATGAACTTAAAAATTATAATATTTAATGTCTAGGATGTTTATTATTCCGAGCAAACTTGTCTTCCCATTGTTAATTTTTTGACGGTTGAAGCAATGGCGTGAGGTCCAGTACATTTAATAAAATCGTAGACATAGTAACTAGTGATATAATTCCGATAGTGCTCTTGCAATAATTTAGATTTTTTTGTGTAAATAGGCTACTCTCAAAATTAAATTCATTGCAAAATGTTTATATACTGTTAATTCACGGGTAATTTCAAAAAGTAATGTGGGTTTATTATAATTAAAAGGAACTTTTAATTACCAAATTCCGTTATATTGGCGATAAAGTGCGAATACCGATGATTTAATAATACAATAAAAATTATTAGAAAAACCAACTATAGTATTTCAGTCAGTTAAACAGTGACACGAGAAAATAAATGGACGAGTCTGTAGCCCAGTTGATGGTGATCCAATCTGTCGAGCGAAGGGTCTCAGGTACAATTTCCGGTTGAGGCAGATATTTTGTGTGACAGATAAAATTTTGCTCTCAGATCATGTGTGTTTGTGATGACACGCCCATGCCACCTGCAACATAATGTCCTAAAGCGAGGGTGGATGTGAATATTTATTTATAAGTGTAATATTTGTATAAAAAATAATTTCATTCACAATTTTATACAAGGTTTAATTTTTATACAATAATAATACAAGTTATTAAACTCATGTTTAAAAAAATTGATAGACAATGTGAAAAACAAATTGGAATTAATGTTTTTCCAAAGGATAAGATCAGGATAAGAACGTAACAAAATATGAAATTATAAGTTTACCTTGATGAATATCATATAGGAGACATGGCACATACATGATCGTGTCGCGCCATCTACAATGATACGAGACATTTCTACTCTCCATACGTTTTATGTACTATGGTAACAGACGTGCCTTAATCAGTACGTCGATAGAGAAACGATAAGCCACCATTAATGAAATTGCTTCAGCTCGGTCCTGCGACTTCGCATACCGTTGAGTTACTGGATAAGAAGAATGAAACGCACTGTAATCCGAGGTAAGAAAGACGATTTTAGTACCACCAAATACAGTGTATATAATTTAGATTCTAACTACGAACCACGGATTAAAAGTCTGTCCCGAGGAAGGCAGTAGTCGTTAACAGAATATCTACCGAGTGGATTTTCGTACCAATTTTTGTTATCTATTTTTATTCCCTTTTTTTTGACCATAATAGGAAATTTACGAGCTGCAGGTAACAATGGGCAGAACTGTTGAAATATCTCTGCCTTATCGCTGTAAAGCTATTTTCCCAGACAATCAGTTATAATGAAGTAAAACAATGTGAGTAGAAGTTTATGTCGGGTGGTACATAATATGTTATAAATAAATTATGAAATATGAGTGCAACGCAATGAATACAGATGAATATAATATAAAATGTCAACTTATAAAGTATGTATATGGAAGTGTAAATACAAGCGTATAACATACATATGTACTTATGACGACACAGGAATAGACAATAACATAAGACAGTACGTAGGAGGAGTACTTGTTCTTTGTTAATGTCCTTATAGTCCAGTTCCTAGTCATGCCTGCTAAGCGGCGAGCTCGGGTTCGATTTCACCGGAGCAAACAATTGTATGGCAGATAAACTATAAGTAATTCGCAGATCTTTTGTTTGTAATATCTCATTTTTGTGTGTCCATGCCACTACAAGATCTCTTATTCCGAACATTTTTTTGATTTAGTTTTTTTTTTTAAATGCCATAGAAGCCTACTTTTAAATGTATATATATATATATATATATATATATATATATATTTCCTTTAACTTAATGAAGACAAGCCATTAGGCTCATCTATTCTATACTACTAATTAAATTGAATATCATATACGCAATTATCTGAATATAAGACGTCGTATTAACCCCTGTAAGAGCCTTATCCTCTCCAAGTTTAATCACGCTGCCTGCCTACCGGGACAAATCAAAAGAATTATACAGCGGGTGCAAAATGCCTGTACGAGGTTATGTTTCAATATCCCGCCGCGAAAGCAAGAAACTCTTTATCTTTACAACGCTGAGTTGATTTTGCGCCATTATTATTTAGCATTGTTAAAGGCAAAGAACTTTAGTACCTTTACGGTAAACTGAAATTGGCCAGACATCACAGTACTGTAGGTAGAACTAGATTAAATTCTAGTAGGTTGCTTGGTCCAAGCAATGGTTCAGTTCAGCTTAAGTAATTTTAAGTATCGTACCACAAAATGCTGACATAGCTTCCCACTTCCTTTTTATGTACTTAGATTAATTAATGTGTTTAAACGTAATCATAAACTCCTTGTTCTTGATACATACATGCATGATTGTTTTGCGATATTACGTTTCCTACTTTTGGATACTTATATATATCCATATATTTTACAAACATTATTTAATTTGTTATTATTTTAGGCACTAAACTAATACGAGTATATAACATGGCTGACGTAATCAGATAGACCCGTGTAATTATACTTCTTAGTATATGAACACATTATTTATATGTTATTGATATTATTGTGATTTTATTTTATAAAAAAAAATTATGTTTATGATTTATTACTTATTACTATTAATTTAGATTTCAAATTGTTTTTTTTTTCTATTATTATTGTTTTCACTTTTTTTTACCTTTGTACTATTTAGTTTTTCTATAATTGTCGCTGTTGTGAAAGTTGAATAAACATTTTGCTCTCTTTCTTTCAAATGGAGTCGAATCTGTTACGGATATTTTTTGGACTTATCGATGTAGAAGCTTAAATATATTTATGTGAAATTTTTGCATATCTGTCACCTGCCACGTATGTCACAAAAACTACTGCACAAGTTTTGGATGATAAGTTAGGGGTAACAATTAAGGATACTTTGCATCCCGGAAAATAGATCTGTTCCCGTGGAATAAGAAATAAAAGGTAAAACGGACATACAGTTAAGAGGGTAGTTAATAAAATATTGACTCTTTGGCTGCAGCTTTTATAAAAATTAATATATTTCAAATGCATAGTACAAGGAAACCCCACAGCTAAAACAATGCGACTGCTATTTCTAAACGTGAGGCGTAGGTTTTCTAAAGCGAACGAACGAGTGACGGATCATGTACAATATGTGTATCTATAATGGGAATTCCGGCTATCTGTATGAAAACATAACATTAACATTTTAATCTCGCCAACGTCCATGCATTATATGTTGTAATCAGCAATAATTTACTTCGCAGTGTGGACCGCGCGCTGGCGTGTTTTCATATTCCGCGCTAATCAGACTTTTATAACGAAATTGCATGCAAGAGTTTACATTACTTGTGGGTGATTAAAATATGTATCTGTAAGTGTACCGATCAAACATCAGAGGTCAATTGATGTTAAGCTTTCTTCGTGCATAGCAAAATATTGTCTGGAGACATTAATAAAAGGATTTCTTCTTCTTCGAGTCAACGGCGTTTACATGTTATTTTCCCAAAAATGGGCCACGGCTTAAGCGCTGCCAGTAGATTTTCATAGGTCTTCCATGGTGTAGGGGGATGGGCACATCGTGCAGAAAAGCAAGGTGGACATGGTTTGGGGTTAATTAACGGCAAAGGCAAAATCTATCATAATTCGGTGTATAATTTTGTCAAAAGCCATAAACAATGTATCTATACATATAATTAAATTGTAACTGATCTCTTTTCTATATGAAGGATATATGAGAAATACTATTATTATAGGCCTTTATTAACACAATATAACACAAAACAATAGTTGTTAGAATATTTGACTGTTTGTCTGTGCGTTTGTTCGCGCTATCACTCATCTATTGCAGTAAGCATCATTTAATATTTAAAATTCGTTTCATTTCATTGCAATCTGTCCATAAATAAAAAAAGTTATAAATTAATATATGTATTTCTAATTCATAGAACGAGAAAAACCCAGTCCTAAAACAATGCAGGTTCTATTTCTAAGTGTAAAGCGTAGTTTTTCTGAAGCGAAGCGAGCGCGGTTTGCTAGTACATAATATATACATACAATACATAGTTTTCATGCGAGATGTGTATAGTTGATTCTGAACAATTCAGGCTTAAGGGACTCCATAGTTTAGTCTTAGCCATTCCCTCTTGATTGCAGTGTATTTTGTAGGTCACTGGATTTGTACCATTCAGCTTAATCTCAATAGCACTCTCATACAGTGTTAAGATTTCTTACCTGCATGGCTAGCTATTACCCTCGGTATTAAGTTACCATAAAAATAGCTTTGTGTTACATCAACGATGAAGTTTAATTAAATTTGTGTCATAATTTCAGTATGTAGATACAATATAAAAACAGTGAAATTCCAGACAAACACTTTAACTTTAATCAGTAGATATATAGTATTGTTTCGCTACTAGTTAAAACAACTAGATTAAGCACTTAATTCCAAAATATAATTGTCACTATCTTAGTGCACTCTGCGGTGAAAAGTAAAAACACTGTATTAAAACCTCAAGGCTGACTGTTTATGTGTACGCGAAATGTGTTTCAAGTTTCAAGTATCAGTTGGTAACTTCAGGTGTACGTAGCGTACTCAGTGCAAGTATGTAATTGATCTCTCACCTATCTTCGACTCTATTAATATTTTTCATCAAAAATACAAGGAAATTAAATAAACATCGTCAAATTCGAATCAGGCTTGTGTGGTATTTGACGTGACACGCTTTTAGTATTATTGAAAAAATTCACATTATCTGTATGTTTAATTCTTATTATAACATTAAACATATTTTAAAAATTTCTATAAATATACACTGTTATCGATACAATATTTGTTTTTATGTATATTTTTTTTATTACTCTCTGGAGTCTGAATGACTGTTGTCTGTGCATTACGCGGCAACCACTGAATAGTCGTGGATGGTACTTAGCCTATTTGTAACTTACATTATGGGTCAATATCTAGGGCAATATATATTTTTCATCTCTGGAAATGCATTCGACCTTGTGGAACAGGAAATAAAACTTGACATCGAAGTTTTGTTAAGAAATAAGCAAATGTTTTGATATTTCTTGTAACAACAAAAAATATTTATTGCAATAACTATTGCAATAAATAAATTTGTTTCCAATTCATATAACTAGAAAATCGATATCTAAGTAACATAATGTAGCCAATATGAAGTTCATTGAGTGCCTTATAAAAATGAATAGCAATTATTTAAGGGCGGGTGCTATTTTTAGATTTAAGACGTAGGTTTCCTCTCGGTTCTTGGAAATCATATTACATATATGTTTTTTAATGTAAATAGCTGACAAACGAGCAGACGAGGACGAGCCACCTGATGGCAAGTTGTAACCGTCACGCTTGAACATTAGTCACACTAAAGGCCTGATGCGTGGTCGGCCAAGAAATAACTAATTTGAACTGCTTCCTGTTAAATATATTCTTAAATTCTTAATTAATTAATTAATTAAAAATAAATTCTTAATTCCATACCATACATAAACTGACATAAGTCATATATGTGACCCTGAGTGATGGCAGCAGTGTCACTACGACTCAGCACTCGGCAATCGGTTCTTCAATAGAGAGTTAAGGGGTAGGCGGCGCTACGACACTAGACACTCGTGTTTCAACCGTGCTGGAGACTGATGCATCTCTGCCAGAAACTGTTACACGTTTGGTTTGTAATTCTTGTTAAAACAGTGGATTCTTGTAGAAACCTCACTCTTCTGGATTTATCAATTATTTGCTCTCGAAAATATCTCATCATAACGCCAGCAATACGGAGAGCAAATAAGACGCAATCAGTTTAATCTATACTTTTATATAAATCTGTTGACCTTCTCTGTATGTCTCGAGGTAACTCAAAAATGGTTTAACCGATCTTAATGATAATTGGTATGTAGGGAGAACACAACATTGTACAGATGATAGGCTATTTAAAATATCAGTAAAATTGTAATAATCATGTATATATAATTAATAATCCAACCCGAACGAAGTCAGACGGAGCTGCTAGTTTAATTATAAAATGTTGCGAATACAACATTATCAATTGCATTTAGACCGTGTATTATTCTTGACATCTGAGCCGTGATATCCGTCTTATATTTTTATTTGTCTCTCAGTTTTATAACGGTTTATATTGAAAACTTTTAATGAAGTTATTAATTGCACAAATCCAGCGATTCCGTACTCTGAACCACAATTCACATAAAAAACCGTGCTCTCAACACTCAACCCATTTGAAACGCTCGTGAAAAATAAAAAATGTACAAAAAGAACTTTAAAACACATGCGAGCTGTTGAGAAGTAAAAAAGGTACAAAAAATTATCGTAAAACGTTATTTCAAGAGATGTACATAAGTCGAACTTTGTAAATCTGAAACTGTACCAAGATGTTAGTAGGCAGGTACTTAAAAGAGTTTCATACGTATACTAGCATTGTTTTCAATTTATAATTAATTTATTTATTTAAGGGTCCTCAATAAAAATACGCGTACAAATACTACATTACTTTTTACGCTTTTTACGTTTTTACTTTTTACGCTTACTAAATTACGTACAACTAAATAAATGCAAACAAGTACAATGATTAATTATTATTAACTACAATGACGTTTAAATGTGTAATCCTCGTTATTGTACTCGGTACATGTAGAATAGCATAGAATACTTTTTATTGTACTCCATAACAATGACAAGAAATAAATAAAAGGGTCATCTCGTAATATTACGTAACACGAGAGGCGGTCTTAACGTTAAACACCGATCCCTTCCAGACAACCTGTGGGTGGAGGATACAGCGAAAAGAAGAATGTGTAGAGAATGCAAGTGGAGATGGAGTGAAAGAGGATTTAACTAGGAAGAAATAAATCCAATGTTAGATTTTGGTTAACATTAGGTGCGGGCAACGGACAACTAATTTTATCCTAGATATGTAGTCTCGTACAAAACTATGCCAAAAAGTGTCGCCGCCTTGGTAATGTCTGCCAATTGAATATAGCGTACATCTAGCGCCACACTATATGGCTAGAATTGTGCATTTACTTGGAGCTTCACCGACGCGAACGTCTATTAAGGAACCTTGTAAAACTTCCAGCTTGCACGTGATTATGTAAATGGATTTTTACGTAACATTATTTAATGGGAAATGCAATTTTGTTTATAATCACTTTGGAGCAGTTTTTAGTCATCTTGAGAAACCAGGTCTTCTGAGCGTTTGTGGTGTATTTTTCTTTTATAAAAATAAATTGATCAAGTCTGCATCGAACCCGCATAGATCAAGCTTTTATACAGTATTAGTTTTAGTTTCCTTAGGAAATCAATAGACTTAGTGATTTCGTATAGGTTGTACTAAGCTGTGAATTTAGGACCTTTACTTAGTAGAACTAGGCCTTCAATTTTCGAATGAAACAGGAACAGGGAATGGTTAATTTTAGGGCATTTTCTTATATACTTTTAAAATATGTATGTCGGCAACGCCAGTAGTTTTAGCAGCATTGTCGAACATAGCGTGGGCGTATTATCGTTTAACACTTTTAATTAATTGTTAACAAACACTTCACACCGGGCAAACGAAACAAGTAACAGTTCCTAGTGTGGAGAAACCGATCTCTTCGACCGCAGAATGATGTAAGCCGAGTATCGACGTCACCACGGCGGTGCTGCCATCACTCGGATATCGTACTGTGTTTCGTTTCACGTCAATACTAATGACCATCTCCCACATATATATATATATATATTACTTCAGAACGGCTTGGTTAATATGCCCAAATTGATTTTGTCCGTTCCGCTTTCAATGTTGCTTATTAATAAATTACGACAATTGCAAGCCGTTGTTTACGAGGTCTTGAATGAAAATTTCAGTGCTTGCATTGTCAGTGTTTAGGTACGTATATAAAAATCTATTGTAGTAAAAAAGGAAAACCCGTTAATATGTAACAGCTTGTACCCACAATTTGCGGGGTTGCGGATCATAACGTCGACTCCGCGAACTTGCAGCGACATGTTGCCTATATGGAGGAAGTTACACAAATTATAGCTTTACATCGGGGTTTTTAAGACTACAATATACTGGATATTGCTGTGAGTGCAAAGAGATTTGATATTTTGTTGCAAAAGATAAAGAGGGAAGAAACCATTAGTCGTTTTGTTGAAAATTCACTGTTTATTCACATGACCCTGATTAGACTCGTAGATACCTAATCCTAATCTGAATAGTCGATTTAAATATTAAAAGCCAGTAAATAAACAGACACTTCACCACACCCACGTTTAGCATCAAGGATGTTACAAATATGCAGCGGACCAAGAAGCTAGCCGTAAAGTTCGAAGTTAGCCCGCTCAAGAAAATCCTTCGTTCAGAAATTAGCGTTGTAAGGAGCTATCCTTCCTTGAGCCAAAGCCAGGCACCCGTGCTCGTGGTGCACCCTGCTGTACAACGGACTAGGTTATGACGAATGGTTCCTCCTGTTGGTTTAATCTCGACGGTGCTTGCATGGTGGTAAGTTATTTCGCCCGCCTGGCTAACTACCACTCTTCTAAAACCCGTCTTGAAATGTGTCATACATGTTTCGGTGACAATGTCCGAAAGCCAGGTATAAGCGGGTTTCCCACGTCAATTTCAGTCGGCAATGCGTCGGTGATATCTTTGGTGTTACTGCTGTTCATGAGCGACTGTGACCACTTACCATCAGGTGAATTGTCTGCTCGTTTGTTGACTGGTTATATAAAAAAGTATTACGCTACGACATGGATTTTTGAGCAATGAAGTGAACTATTAAAGGCCAGAAAATCACTTTCTTTCCTCAGTGTTAGCAGACGAAAACACCAGTATTCGATGAAGGTAAGCAAAATGAGCACAACCGAGAATCTGTACCGAAATTCTGGAGAAAGCATTTCATGTTTTCGGAGTATATTTAAAGCAGTATGTCCCGATTGTTATCGTTGGATAGATTAAGTATTATTTAAAGTGTTCAGGCGACATAAGAAGTTTCAGTTTTCAGGTTGGATTCTAGCCAGTCCACATTGGGACAATGTTATGAAATACACTCAAGGCCTCCTATTAGTTTGACCCAGTCATATACCATCAGATGATGTTGTAGCTACAGTATATGATATACTGTTCGTAAAACATAGCCTGACGTTCATCTTTATAGCTTCGCATCTGAGTTGCCAGAAATGGAACAACGTATTCGGTTAAGTTTCTAACTAATAAAATAAGCTTTGTTATCGTAACCTAATTTCAAAAATATTTAATTTGACGGCAGATATCTTACTAGAAATACTAATTGCGACACTCGATACCGATAAACTTTAAACGGATACGGTGTGCTGATGAAACATAAACATGGGGATTTGTAGTTAATTAGTTGTGTTAAACTCATGTTCGATATGTGTCTGCGCGCAACTGTTTGATTGAGTTGAGGCTGTATCTAAACTCTAAGTACTTGTTAGGGCTTCTTACAACTGGTGTAAAAACGCTAACTCGAATGTCACACGGAAATATTGGTAATTTGGGCATGCAAATGAATAAATATAATGACTGTAAACACTCACACCCAAGCACTAGGATTCACTGCGTTGTGGGGGCATGGATGTACACGTATGACATCACTAATACCCATGAGCCGATAACAAACATTTGTCCATCGCATAAATGTTTGCCCCGACAGTTAATCAAACCAGAGTCCTTCTCGCTCAGTAACTAGGGTCACTACCAACTGGGGTATTGAATAAACAAGTAGATTAATATAACCTATTAATAATGAGATTTTGGGGGTTAACTTTGGGAGATAAATAAAAAAAAGCTTATGAAGGGCATCAAGAGACACCTTTTTATTCATATTTTGAAGTACCTTGTTTAAAACATATTTACGAAATGTCCAAAAATTATTGTTTGACAACCCAGGTCCCTAATGGGAGATACAGATGTTCCAAGGATTAGGCTTGAACATGCTCATACACTAGTTACTTTTTTTAATTGCAGTTAAAATATGGCCATTATGTTTTTTAATGATAAGAGGGTAACGAATGCAGTTTATCTGGCTTAAATGGCTACTGTAAACTAAACTCATAAAGAAATACGTAATACATAGTAAAAGAAGGGGCATTGTGACAAAAGTTGATTCTCCAAGGTTTATTGGTCAGTCCTGTCATACGATTATTTCGTAATGTAAGTAATAGATCTATAAGTGCTGGCGCTGAGATGAAACGATAATTAACAGTATACTTAAAGCCTCCTGTTTCACTGTTGTTAGAAAAAAGCATAATGAAATATTAAAAAATAGAAGTTGAATACATAATTCGTACATACCGTAGATAATACAATTGGTTTATATAAAAATGTCATTAAAGAATTCCATACCATCACTCATCATTCACGATAAATACTAGTATGGGTGTGTACTACTAGCTAACCTGTACAAAGGTTTTGCCAGCATCACGATAGGTAGCCAATGCCGCTCTTCGATTCGCTTAAAGCATCCTAACAAAGGATTAGTTCAGTTTGCACCAGATGTATGCATTGTTATTCCAGAGTAGTAATTACATTATGTTATGTGTATGCAGATATAAACACGCTAATAAATAAACTAGAGAAATCTCTTTTACTACAAATATAATGTTAATAAAGTTTGTACAAACTTATGTATGTGGCATTTTATAGCACCAAAGATGCAATGCTTTAAGATTTATCTTTTGAACCGTAGCTAGGGAATGTCTTTTAGCAAATTATATTGGAACCCCTATAATGTCAATGGAAGACTGACTTAAATACCGGACTGATTTTATTTAAAAAATATTTGGACAAGAAGAATTTTTATTACTAAATTGGACGTTGAATACTTACAATAGAAAAAAGCATAATGAAATATTAAAAAATAGAAGTTGAATACATAATTCGTACATACCGTAGATAATACAATTTGTTTATATAAAAATGTCATTAAAGAATTCCATACCATTACCGCTACGAACATCAAGAGAGCTAATTCCACAAATTCGTCGTGCGCGACAACACGACACGTAAAAAGGAATTTGTAATAAAGTAAAGATTATAATAAAATTTCCAAAGAAATGCTTCACGAAGTTAGCAACTCAAAGAGACTGCGAAAGTAAGTATATTTGAGCAGAAAATCAGGTTGAATATTATATGCTCTGTATTTTAAAGGGTGTCATGTAAAATGGCTTATATCTTTCCGTGAGGAGTGATTGAAGTCATATTATTGTATATGACATATGTTATATTGCAAGGATATAGGACAAATAAATTACAAACACTTAAGGGACACGAATTTAATGACGCTGTCCTCAACAAAATCTGATATTACTTATAGATTTGTTGTAGTTAATCTATGGAAGCTTCTGACGTCCGAAAAGGATTTATTAGTGCGTCATTAATACCAAGTATTGCACCTAAGTCTTTACAAAAAATGAAATTATACCTATTCTTATTAAGTTTGCAACAAATTTAAAAAACATGATAATGAAATTAATATTGACCACCATTAAGGTGAATAATCGCCTACTTCTTCCCGCAAGTATCAGTGGCGTGTGTGGGGTTGACGAGATTTCCAATCCTATAATGGACCACTTTTTTATTGAACCACCGCCGGGGCCTTCCCAACAGCGCTTAATATTGAGACCACCAGGGCAACGAAAATTCTACTTAAACCAAAGGAAGCGGCACATAAATTTAAGCATGTGACAAATGTAAAGCACCAGGCCATAATGGGCTCAGCATCAAACATCTACAATATGCGGAACCCTGTCTGAATAGAGTTATTGCTATGTTAAGTTTCTGTATGAGCCATATTTTCATATATGAAGAGATGATGAGAACTATAGTGGCGCCTATTGCGTAAAACGTTTTGATCAGCAAAAGCTAACTATCGGCCTATCTCTTTGGCTATGGTCACCTCGAAGGTGTTTGACAGCATTCTTAATAAATACACATCAAAATAAACTAATCAACCGCCATGATAATCAATTTGAATTTCGAAATGAATTGCCTACAGACAGTGCTGTTTTAGGTCTTGATGTCACATACGCATCAAGGCGTCGGCCTCTGAATATGCCTACTTCCTTGAATTATCAAGGATATGTTACCTGGTTTCATATTCATAGTGTGGGTCCTTCGTACGCTGGTTGCAGAGACTGTAGATATGCGCAGCAATGATTCACGCAGTATTAGTATTATATGATATTATTATTAAGTTGGCTATATGTGTTCATGGCCTTCAATAGTAGCTAAACATCAGGTGAACTATGTCATTCTATATCGTTATAATAAATGAAAAATGAAATTGATTAATTTATCGGTATTCCCCAACGCTGATGCCTGTCGCTTTTCTCGGACGCATTGGTGGCCCCTTAGTGTGGTTCAGGGGTTGATGATGATCGCATATCGGGGAATCCATGTGCTCGATTGCCTGCTCAGTGCATAAAAATATCAACAGAAACCGAAGTACAGTCTTTTATTAAAAGTTCCCGTTATAGTTCGATTACGCAATATTTATGGTAGAAAATGGTTAGTGGGACGAGGAGAGAAGCAATAGAGACCAAGCTTAAACAAGTACCTAGATTAAATTTTCGTGTCAGATCAATCGGAAATGTTGCCGATGTTGTCCATACCACAATATTGGAACGCAATCGTCAATAAACTGTGGTATAATAAATAACACGGATAATATCGTTTAACTGAAAAATCTAATTTTGAATGAGGGTAACAGAGTTTCTTTTTAATATTTTATACACGGTAGAAAGAATTACACTCAAGACGGCTGTTATTTGCGTATATTATCTTTTTTAATAAACACGGCTTATGATATGATTATCATTAATAAGTGCACACTAGCAGGGATCACTTTCGTTACGTTGGGCAACAGAGTTGTATCGTAACCATACAAAATAAATAACTTTTTTTTATGACTAGGAGAAGAAAGATCTTTACAAAAACCCTCAACGATCGTTAGCAACCATCTCAACTTATGTAGGTACTTCGGACAAGAAAATATTACCAAAATTTAAAATTTTAACTTTGCCGTAAAGCACTATCTCTTACAGACTTGCTTTAATGCCAGCAAAACTTAATAAAGAGGTATACCATCGCATTTATCAGGAGAAACTAAGTGTACAACCGAGTGAAGTACGGATGTAGTGCATCTTGTGGCTGTTTAAAGACTATCGTTTGCAGTGAGTACTTACCACTTTGTTTGTTGAGTTTGTATTTGTTACTTGTAAAATAAATAAATAAAAAAATCGCTCGTAAAAGTTTATACAGAACTAGCGTGGGACTCTTCACTGATAATATTGATTTAGGATATTCACATAGATATTTCTGTCAACTATGAGTAAGGCTTGTTTTTCAAAACGTCAGGCTTAGTAGATTCAGATGTAGAAGAAAGGTATTGTTTGATTATATCTATGTATAATCAAACAATAACTTTCTTTCAATATATATATATATGTCGGAGGAAGTGGAAGGAAGCCGAGTTGATTGCTAGTTATACGATGCGATATCAATTGTTTGTTTAAAGTTTAATTTATTAATTCTTTGTTTAATGTCACCTAATTTGCTACATCTTCATACAGTAAAAATTCTTATTAATTTGTGGAACAAGTAGGCGGAAATGTGGTAATTACTACCGGCGAGCAATAGGTCGATCGGAAGTGAGCGCGTGTACTTACTAAAAATATTTGTTAACTCTTAATTTAACTTAATTCAATTTATTGCATTTTAATAGCTTTCAAACTGTTATCGATTTATTTAAAGTCACTGTATTATTTAACGACCAATCAGAATAGAGGGAAGCCTCGAGCGGGGTCGAGGCGCCATCTTAACTTGCACCACGTAGTGGGACAGAGGTGTCTTGTTAAATGAGTTGTTGGAGGTGGAGCATTCTGAGTTTGGCTTTCGGTGGAGTAAGACTGGTGTCGCGAACCCGCTGCTCAAAATAACATAAAACGTGATTAAATAAGTGTGTAATAGTGAATTCTGCGTTTTGTTCTCGCACATAGCCTCAATTACGCCCACTGGACCGATAACCACTGATGATGATGTCGAGGAGAATATCCTAACGCCGACATATATATGTATATGTAATACTAAAAAATATATGTGTCCTTTTTAACGATAACTTTACATTTGTTGCATTTCATGATGCTCTACCCAACATTTATTTTCCTTAAAGTTCACCTCCAAAATTATAACTCGTCTAATTTATATTTGTAGAACGTCGTGTAAGGTATGCACATGATACGCACCGATACGTAAATGATTCCATGAGGGTTACATTTTTCCATCAGATCAAAGGAACCCAATAAAAATTCGGTTCAATGCAAGAGAAAAAGATGCATCTTGCACTAAAAAGCATTATAGCATTTTTGATCTTATTACTTTATGTACGCGTATAATAAAGTATTTAAGACCGCTAATACTCTTCAACTGGCTCTCGACAGCGCTCCCACTTTGCAACTCGCGGTACTTACTGGAACGCTTCCGCGGCAATCAATCATTTCTGGAAAGTTCCAAAGAAGCCGTAAAGTAATGTTTTTGTACGAGGTTTGTTGAAACGACTCAGCATTTGGACGAATGATAATGCTTCTGGAGTTTGAAAATATTTACGAAATGAAAAATCGTTTAAGTAAATCGCTCTGTAAGCCGGCTATGACTACGCAGTGTATCAGGTCATCTATTAAATTCAGTAAATCAACAAGCACTCACACAAACACAACGCAGTTCCATAAAACGTTTGTCAAAACTCTAACCAGCGAGGTTCTGTGAAATCACTCGTACATTTTTAATACTCTCACATCCTTTTGTTATCTGAAAGGATATCCGTCACTTCATGGACCCATAAATTAAAAAAAAACGTAAACGTTTACACACTCACACTCCCGCACTAGGGTAGGATTCCCTGTGTTGCTGGTGGCATGGACGAACACAAATATGACATTACAAACACCCATGACCCGAGAACGAACATTTGTCTCTCACATAAATGTCTGACCCGACCGGGAATCCAACCCGGGACCGAACTCGGCAGGCAGAGTCACCACCAACTGGGCTACGGGGTCGTCTAAAAGATTGTTATTGTCAAAATTCGACACGTGATAATAGTCAAATGTTGATAAAAGTTAGAAACTTCATAGTATGGTAATTTTATGAGTAATCATTAGTAAAAAACTGAGGGCTTTCACACTTCGGAGGATTCGTTATCCAGACCGTCTTGTTTATAATCGGTTATAATTTATTACTCGAATGGTGAATTCTGTTAATACCACGCTTTGTCCAATTTCACCAGGCTGTATTTCCGATATTCATTTTTTCAGTTTAACATTATTAAATTATTCAATTGCCTTTCTTTAATATTAGTGGTATACGTAAGACCAGGAGCATCGCCGGCACTTCTTGAACGAGAAAAAACGGTGCATCCATGTAGAATCTGTCACCGTCCAGCCATTCTAAGTTGGTCTCGAATAATCAGATTCCTGTCATAATATTTCGGTTAGATAAGTTATAGGTGGCAGTATAAAAGATTATTGAACATCAAACTCACTACGCTCATTTGACAAGCGCCGAGTGGCGCATTTGTTTACATCACGTGCGTCCGGTGCATGGGAGGTCGGGATTGTGATTCACATTCACAAAGCAAAGGCTAAATTGGATTGTCGAGCGCTCGGCTGCATTCATTTCAATCACTCTAGCGATATGCCAGCTTTCACAGAGATGGTTTATATAGAACAAAAAGAATGAAAAAAATATCATAACAAAGACTAGTTATGCATACCACAATATTGTACTCTGTGATGCTGGGTATTATACTCAGATATAGTATCCGCTTAAAGTGCTAGCTTTTTATTCCGTTATCAATTTGATTATTAAAACTAAAAGATTCTGCGAGAGAACCTTATTTTTTTACATGAATAGCACAGTTTTCTGTGTTTTTACATTAATTGAAATTATATATAATTTTATTGTAGTTCAGTAGATTTGGTTCTATTATTAATGTACAATAATTGACGGTTATGACAGAGGTAATTTAATGATTTGTTAATGTTAATATTAAACATTGTGTATTTTATATATTGCAATCTTCCGAAACAAACTGGAATATAATTTTGTTATTTATAACCGTTACAAATGTCACTGAATTTGAAAAAAAATGTTAACATTCTCGTACCCTCCTCACTAGAATTCTCTGCCGAGAACGAAGAGCATACAACCCATAAGAAACAATTATCTGTCGCGTAAATGTCGTTCCGGCTGGGAATCTACACGAGAACCTTCGCACTGCAGCGAGAGCAGGGGACAGAACATAACTGTACATCATCTAATATACCATTAATTTAAGTAAATCAGTTTAATAAGAAATTTTTCATTTATACAGCGAAATTAATGAAGTAAACATTCCATTTGTCATAAAAAATCCATCAGGCCGCAACGTTACTTTGTTCAACGACAGTAACAATTTGGCAAGAAGACGAGCTGAACCTCAAGTTACCATAGCTTCTAGAGTGTTCTGACGTTATCAAACTTTCCCAACAATCAACTCTTCTGAGAAACATGACTATTTAATGTAATGACAACTGTATGGAACGAATCATAACAGTTTTGCAACGAATAGTGGTTAATATATGATGCATACTACAAAGCACTGGAATAGCTCCCCCGCGTCGGTGTCCCCGGCTACTTATGAAGTGGGAATCTTCTAGAGGCGAGTAAATAGGCTTTTATAAGTTAGTGCGTTCAATATCTCAGACTTAATCACCACTTACCATCAGGTGGGATTGTTGTCAAATATTGACTTATTTTATGTAAAAAAATGTTATCAATCTACCTATATGGCTTACTCTACTAAACGTGAGATGAACCAACTTTCAGTTGAGAATGCTGGTGAGATGTGCTACTAAATGACTCGTATCGGCTTCTTGTCGATACAGAGGTCAAAACATATTTTTTTTTCAATTTTTGTCTGTATGTCTGTCTGCCGGTGACTACCTGTATCAACATTAAAACCACTGAACAGAATTATGTAATACTTGACAGACATTTTTGTAGTTTATATTCAAGGAATCATAAATTATTATTTTTGTCACGGGAAAAGAGTCTGTTTCCGGGACAGGAAATAAAAGTTAATATGCACATTCTGCAGGTATTATAATACATTAATATGTTTCTAATTCACATAACTAGAAAAGCCACTCTTAGGACAATGCGGGAGTTATTTCTAAACGTAAGCCATTTTCAGAAACGAACCGAGGTCGGCTTACTAGTGTGAGGAAAATAATCGATCCCCCAGCAATAAAACAGCCGACAAAAATGACATGAACACATTGTTACAATGTATTAGATTTTGAACCTTCCGATCTTACTTGTAAGTATTACCGTCGTGTTTCTTTTAATGTTGTTCTTGGTTGGTATGTTGGAAAAGTTTAGTGTATGATGAACTACGGCGCGTTGGTAGCGCGTTTTGTTTCATCTGAATTCCACTTTTATTCCACGGCGTCAACTTTTTAATTTCGTTCGTGCATCGATGACACGCGAATATCCCGTGTAACGCTACAACGTTCCGCGTCGCTTTTCGAATGCGAAATTTGTGAACATCTGCGCCGAAATTCAATGTACTGTACCGTAAACACAACTGCCTTTATATTTCTGGAGCATTGTTATTTAATTAATACGGGAACGGGTTCTCGTTTGCTTTTCACTGACTTATTTTAAAAATTTGAAATTACCAATTTCGGAATCGAGGAAGATGGTTCTTTTTCGGCGTCTTATCAAAACTTCCGTATTCGTTGGAATTTAATTTAATTTCAATAATCACTTATTTTAGAACGGGGGTTAAATGCTATAGCATCGAATTTTGCGAGGCATTCCAGTACAGCCCAAGAAGTTGGAAATTCCTTTCGAGTTGCGCGAGATCGCAAATGGCAAAAGTTCAGCAGTAATTAACGGCTAAGTCAGGTTAAGTGCTCTTGGCTTTAGGACTCCTCATTAACGTTTTGAGTCCCGTTGTCTTTATTTACTTTTGATCGTAACGTGCTTAATATTTTCTTGGTTACTGAGTCTTAATTCATACTTATTTATAATTTATTTGTGGGTGCCAAGTAGGTGCCTATTGGTATTGAGTATAGTACCCATAGCATCGTACAAAAAACACGTATTGTAAAAAAAATAAACCCTTTTAAATACAATAGTTACCACTCGTGAAGGAAGATACGTTACAAAGGCCAATTTTGTAACGATACTTGCATTCAGGATTCTTCGCAATGGTGCTTTCAAGCGTGTTTTATCCGTCCTTGGTGCATTGTGTTGGGCATAGGAAGCAGATACGTGTCAGAAGTGTGACATTTCTTGATGACTTTTATTTATTTTGAATGTAATTTATAAACATAGATCATGAGGAATATTTAGAAGGGATAAAATTTAAGATAATATTTTTGATAAAATCTCATTTGATGATATACCGTCTTGAATGGTAAAACTCTTAAAGTATGAGTTGGAGACAACAAGTTTTACAAGAGATTAATGTTATATTATCTACTAGCAAACCGCTCTCGCTTAGCTTCAGAAAAATTACGCCCTACACTTAGAAATAGCTCCTGTATTGTTTTAGGCCTGTGTTTTTCGCTTTATTACTTTTTTTTTATTTATGGACGGATTGCAATGAAACCAACATTAAATATTAAGTGATGCAACTCAACTGAAATACATCAGTGAAAATCGTAACGATATCGGTTTAGTTATTTTTTTAATTAGCGCGTACAAACGCACAGACAAACGAAAAAAATTGTAAAAACTGGTGTTTTGGGTTCTATTGCGTTATTAACTCCCCTAATAATAGTTTTTTTCGTGTGTCCTTCATGTACAGAAAACGATCAGTTAACATTTTGTTATATGTAGATATAGATTAATATTATGAAATGTTATATTATACCAGAAATTCCCTTTAATTAAACTAATGGATTGTTCGTATAAACTTGACTTGGGAAACTTTAGGTGGATTAACATAATTTTGCAACGTAAAGAAGTACTCCCAAGTCAGTAGTAACTCAGATTGAAACTAACTAATCCGTTAGGGTAATTCGTGCGCATATCACATATAAATTTTACTATATGCTGATCAGCGATACTACATTATGTAGGTACACGATCCGTACTAAATGTAATTTACTGTGTTGATGTGATTTAATAACTTATTTTTTAATTTTATATATTTATTTTAGTGTAATGAGTTTATGGAAATATTTATGTATGAATATGAAATAAGTCGTATGAAAAAATTGGCACTTGGCTAGAGCGGTGAACTATGGATATTTCCTCTCATTGCCAAAGAAGACCCAGTCCAACGGTGGGATTATGATATGGATAGTGATAGATTCACAATTAATTTGAATGTCGACACTGTTCGACGCTCCGAAACATGAAAGAGCTCATGACTAGAGCTAGTGGTAGATATTTTTGTTAATTAAACAAAAATAAAATTAACATCTTCTCTCTTCAGACAATATCGTCTTGCGTACCGAAACAACACAATGATTTGCATTTTACGAATACTCCACTGCAAGTAATTTCAAAAGGAATTGCAAAGTAAACTCTACTCCCGTCGATTTCAATTTTAAACTACAATATACTTGTTTTTGTAAAAGTTGAAAGATGAAAAATTTAAAACTATAAAAGTTTTATTTACTCTTGTTCTTTTAAATTTTCGTACATTTTGTAGTAACGGTGAATGGGCGTGCAACATTTCTTATATGTATCAAAGCTTGAAGTGATAACTGATTTTTATTACGCATTTATCTTCAAAAAATTAAAAGACCCAGAAGAGTTCGGATTCAGGATCCCCTAAGAGACTTATACAGGTGTCCTTTAACAATGAGTGGGGGAGTGCACCACGCTAGCAGAGTATAGATTGGTAATTTTCACAGATATTTCACAACATTATGGAGAACTCTCAGATTTCTCATACTTTCCTTTACTAATCGACTTGATAACTAATTAGAAATACGCAAATAACTTTGAAAAGTAGAAGAACCTGCAGAACTCGAACGCAGGTTGCTTCGGAAAATGTTCAACACACCCAATTACATCTACTACTGTAGCCTTTTTGCTCGCCTGTTGAGCGAAAGACCCTCCAGTCGATTTCCGGTCTGGGTAGACAATTATGTATCGAATGAATGTTTGCTCGCAAGAATTGTTTGTTATCCTGATGTCGTTATTGTGTAGATCTGCGCTAGTCGTGACACAGATAATAACCTAAATAATGTAGTAGCGTGTAGGTATATAAGTCGATGGAATTAATTATTAGTTATTGAATAAAAAAATATGAAGTCGATTAAGATGTTTGTTACATTGAGCAAATAGCGGAAACTACGTGAATAGATTTAAGATTGATCTTCCGTCCCAAAAAAGTGAATTTCTCTCAAGTCGCACTTAAAGAAGTTTTGCCTGAAACACTCGATACATTCAGAATTCGATTGATCGTTGAAAGGGTGTCGTATTTTGTATGTATAATTTCCATTTCGTGAAATTTAAAGACTTCAACTTTTTACCTATTGGTAAACATGAACATGTATGCTACTTTTTTGAAAATGGGTGTTAATAAGAGTTACTAAGTCTAGGAAAGAAATTATATTTGAGTTCTTTTTAATGGTCCCTTTGAGTAACCCCATTTGAATTTCTTTATTAACGATATGCATCCGTCATTAGACCACCAAACGAAGTAAATAAATAGAACCAAGTAAATAAATAGTATATAACAATAATGTAATAAATGTTTACACATTTACATCCCCGACTAGGAGTCCGTGTGTTGCGGGTGCCATGAACATACCCATAATCCGAGAACAACCATTTATCTGTAATTTTTTATTTATCTATATCTATACTTAATATTATAAAGAGAAAAGCTTTGTATTTTTGTATGTTTGTAACAAATAAACTCAAAAAATACTGAACCGATTTTAAAAATTCTTTCACAATTAGAATGCTACATTATCCCTGAGTAGCATAGGCTATATTTATTATTAGAAAAAATAAGGGATCCCTGCTAAAACTTCAGTAACGTGAACCAAGGTGTAAAAAAATTTGCTTAAAAATTTCTTCATCGCATACACTGCGGAAACTATTGATAAAGTACACCCGTGCGAACCCAGTGCGGGCCGCTAGTCACACATAAATGTCAACTCTGACCGGGCATCGAACTCGGGTTATCTCGATATCACTGCATGTACGGACTGGCCTGGACTGGGATTGTATTAATTTAATGTACTGATATGTGTGTAGTCACTTAGTATAGTACCAAAATTAAACTTTCTCAGTGCTTCGGAGAAATCAGATGTGAAAGACGAACAGGTAGACACGCTTATATAACTGAGTTAAAAATAAACAGGACCCTTAAAGTCCTTTATTAATGTTTGCACATCATAGTTTCTTTCTACTACCCAAAAACTATCTCTGGATCCAAGTGAACCTTCCCAGTTCATGATGCACCTTACTGAGTAATTGTATGATGGGCTCTGCACCACTCAGTTTATTAGCGATAGTACTGTGGTAGGCTTTTTTCCCACCTGGCTAGCTATCACCCTCCTAAAATTGACGGTAAGGTAGTTCATACGTGATTCGGTCGCAGTGTCGCAGAGCCAGTAATTATGTGGTTCCCGCTTCCTTTTTGGTCGGCAAGGCAACTATGGCCTTACTGATTCCCATGAGCGTCAGGGACCACTTACCATCAGGTGGCTCGTCTGCTCGATTTTTGACGAATGACGTAAAAAATACGTCCTCTAATAGAGACAAACTACTTTCCAGTGATAAGAAATGAGATGTGATTAGAATTCTGGGAGTTTGCATGTACTTGCAAGTTCTCGAGAGACCTTCTACAATTTGATCAAACTAGCGAAGTTTCCGAGTACGTGATGTAAACTTTGGTACACATATATTTGGATGCTGATCGGCTAAGACGCCTCGGGCGATGTTCTGGTTAAAACTGTATGTCTTGTTTAACAAGTATCACATTTGCAATTCTTGTCAATGTACTGTTACATACAGGATGGATATGATATGATACAGAAGGAGAATAGTCTTTGCGGATCAATAGTGATACTTATTTAACTTAATACTTAACATTGACGAACACATTACAAATTGATATAAACGTCAAACACGGTGTCCATCTTTAAATCGATGGAGATACTACAACTCTTTACAATAACCTATGACATCTTTTTATTATAATAAAGTGATAAGAGTAAAATTATCTATCTTTTTTTTTTTTGTTATTAACAAAAAACGGATTCGAAAGATGAGACCGTAGAGAGGTTTTAATACGTATAGATATTACTCAAATGATATGTTCGAATGATTCTTCAAAGCAGACGTAGTAGCATAAGAAGGTGAAGATTTACCTTAAGCTGCAGCAAACATACCCCGGAAATGGTTGAATTCGACACCGGTTTTTAATATTGATCTGTATTTCGGTACCTCGGTCGACCGTATGCGTCACGTGTACAAATCCGGCCATGTTTACAGAGTTTGAAAGCTGTTATTTTACGCTTAGTAGATGGCAATAATTACTTTCGTTGCAAAATCTTTACCAGTAAATATAAGTCATCTATTTTCACATAATTAGGTAATTTGTTATGCAGTTCTCATAAAGATTTAATAAAAATCACTTCCAGGCTAGGAACTAAGATGCAGGAACGAGCCGTTGAGGCTTGGCAATTCATGAAATCAAGATACCCTAAATATTGGAGACGTTCCCAATTTCCATATATGCCTTGTTCTTAGTAAAAAGGAAGATGCTGTGGGACATTGTCACGCCGACACAAAATAAAGATGCATATTTTTTATATTTATAAATAATTAAACAAATTTAAACAGTTTTATGGTCTTTGGTGCAGTGTAAATTAAAAATGTTATTAAAATATTATTTAGACATAAAACTTTATATTTTTTCTAAATTCAACTCTATTACTTGGCGTGCTTGAAATTTCATGGCTTTTTTATTTTTAATGATTTTATACCCAGGCCGATTCATCATAGACCTTTTTGTATCGAAATATATAAAAAATACGTGACCTTGTTGAAGAAGGTTATATATAAGGAGGTTATACATACATCCATAGTCTCAGGCGACCGTAACAACAGTAATCCAGCATAAGCGTATATGGATACCATCTTAAATCACCTTTAAATGTATTATTAGTACAGGTATAAATACTGTTATTTATTATTTTCTTTTGGAGCAGATTTTTCAGTTGAGTAAGATAAGTATGTGTTTCTTAATTTGATATTTAAGCATGTATCGGTTTTCATCTTTCTAAGTTCGTGTAATCCTGGTACTTGAAGAATGATAAAGCTTATTCAATATGAACCGACTAGTAAAATATCCATTGCGTAAAAAATATTGACACTAATTACTGTACAGTTTGGTTCGCCTCCTCATATCTTTAGACGTCTAAAAATGCAACTCGTACTGGTCGTCATGTTGATGGTAAAATGCAAGCCATTTTTAAAATAGAGGACGTAGATCGTCATATAAGTAGTTTTTACCTAGCTGAAGAACTAGGAATTAACCACAAAATAGTTTGACCCATTTAAAAAGATCTGGGTATACAAAAAGCTTGATATTTGTTTACCACACGAGCTCACTGAAAGGAACCTAATGAACCATGCACTCATTTGCGGTTCACTATTAAAATGAAATAAACTGAACCATTTTAAATAGTTTGCTACCTGGTAATGAAAAATTAACCTCCTTCGGCAAGAACATGCGGAAAAGATCGTTGTCAAAGGTCTGTTAAAGCAAACAAACTGTAGTGACACTCGGGTTGTTGAGATTCAAGCAAAAAAATTAAAAAAAAAATCCGGAATTGATCATTGGATAGAGTGTGGTCTTTCATCACAACAATGCCAGGTCACTCAGCAAAAATTGAGAGAGCATCCACCATATATATAGCTCTGGCCTTCTGGTTTTGATCTGTTCCTCACTAGTTTTCAGGCTAACAACAATGGGTAGTCAGTCTGTTTGCATTTTGTTGATCAGAAGTTCCAAAATTTCTACAGCATCGGGACCATGATACTGCTAGATGGCAACAAGCTTTCGAACACAATAGCACATACTTATTTATGTATTTAAAATACGAAGAAACTTTTTTTTTAATATGGAATGTACAGGTTCTAAATGAAATGCAAAATTCAATTTACTCCTCCACGGGCAATTTTGTACTATTTTGAAGTTTGTAATTGCCTGTCAAAATACCCAAAAAACGAAATGACTTCTAAAAACCGACTGATTGTTCAAATGAAAATTCGGCCCCGCATTTGTAGAGTGTATTTTATCGCTGATATTTGTTTCGGGCTTTGGCATCATTTTCAATTAAACAAAATGAACAGCTATTTTAATTGACCGTGTTGTTAGTTATCAAAACAATATTTGTCGGAATAACGTCAGAATAAATACATGTACATACGTGTGAACCGAAACTTTCAATTATAATTAAATAATTTTCCCGCGGTCTTGCCACCTACTCCATAGAAACGTGTAAAGCTTGTATGACAGAGGTTTGCAGGTAAGTATTGTGGCTTGTCGAAATGTAGACACTGGTGCTGCCAAGTATCATCATACAGCATGAAATTCAATGGAGAGGTGTGTAAATACATTTAATGATGATCCAAACTGATTGATACCTTTTTTTTTTTTTTTTTTT
>PDGT01000016.1:82188-111233 GCA_003671415.1 Megathymus violae | reverse complement strand
GGGAAGGCCCAGTGCAGTGGGATCGGGTCTCCGGTTTCTCTCAGTCCGAGAGGACTGAGAAGCGCACCGGGTCAACGCTAGCTGGCTTCGTTGTCACCGTTAGGTATCAACCAACTGAAAACGCGAAACGGACACTTAGTTATTGCCAACACAAAATGACACTAAAGGGCAACAAATAAGTCGCGGTCGATCGGTTTCGACGGCACAGTAAATACAGTCGAAAAAGTGAAGGACTTACTCGAGAGTATGTCGGAGGGGTCCGTCTGCTACAAGAGCAGTAACGGAAGTGATTGATACCAACCTTCAAAGCCTTAAACACAGGCCCAGATTGGCCAGGCTCTTGAGGCTGAGATTGATGAAATTCCTTGTATTTTACATAATTATATATGGTGCCCAAACTTGTTCTTTGAGACTGTAGGATCGCCGTAAAATCGACGCATTGGAGATGTGACGCTGGAGACGCTTGCTAAAGATACCGTGGACAGTCTTTTGCACCAATGACTCCATCCTCAAAGAATTTAATATTTAAACCGGCTTTCGTCAGTTGTGCACCTACGAGTACTCAAGTTCTTTGGTCACATCTCCAGAAATGAGGACTCAAGGGAGACATTGGTAATTCAGAGCCAGGTGGAAGGCAAGAGAGCACGCGGCCGATCATCAACGCCTAATCAAAAAGGCTACGAAGTCTTGGTAGACTTGGTACTTGGTAGACTTGGTAGACTTTAACAGATAGAAATGGAAGCACACAGCTGAGAGATCAATTCTCGGGAAAGACCCATCAAACATCTCCCCCTGTGTACCTCGTCTGCGCAACCCAGACTACTCTGACAAGAGCGCTCGACTAAGAAGAAGCCTAACGGTGAGATTTTGGATTTAACCCATTAATGGTTCACTGCATGGCACCGTTCTTTCCTGGTAATTGAGGAGACCTAGATTTCTTTGCCTCGTTGCTCCAGTGCAGATTGGTGAAAAGTCATTAAGCAATCCTAGTGATACTACAAAAATAATCCAATAGCTGCCCGAAGGTCTATGATGTGACTTAACTACTACTATCTGGTAATAACTACTGGAATAGACGGTTTAACGTGTCTTCTGAAGTACGAAAGAAAACAAAAAATTTGGCCGCTAGTATCCGTACTAAATGTCATGAAAATCTATTCAGTAGCTTCAGTATGAAAAGCTATACCACATAAAACAATGGAGCAAAATAAAAATGCCTGTTTATACAGATATTATATTATTTGTTGTGTATAGATTACCACTGTTCATTGTCGGAACTTAGTGGGTGCCATAATGTGGGATAAGGGTGCGAATTACAGAATGGTACTAACATGCTCTCCTACAGAAAATCCAGTATTGCTGCACTAAAACATCCTTTGTGTTATTATTTAGAGACCTGTGATAACTTACAATATTTTCGTGAAAATCAGGTCAGCATAAAAAGTAAAATCTGTCCCACGGGACCCGTGCATTCATCTGGAATAAAAAGTAGCCTATGTTAGTATCTGGTTCACAAATTATATTTATGCAAAAATAAAGTCAAACCTTTGTAACGTTGCGACGTGAAAGAGGACAAACCAAATTCCAATTTATCGCGGTATATATTAGCGAAGAAATATTGATATGAAATTAGTTTAATTTATATTGGAGCAATAGCCGATTGAAAGTTATCTTAATATCAATTTTCACAATGTAAGTTTTCACGCCATGGATATTTGTAAGTTTTAACGGCAACTACATTTCTATTGTTATTTATTTACTAATATATTTATATCATCGATCCCGTAGCATAAACTACATTGGTAGTCATCCTGCTTGTCGAACGAAAGGTCGACTCGGGTCCGATTCCCAATCGGACAGACGTTTGTTTGACAGATAAATGTTTGTTCACGAATTATGGCTCTTTGTATACCTACATGCCTGCCGTCTACTCGTATAATACAGGTACATAATCATAGCGCGGGCTTGTAAACGTTTATCATTTATTATTATTATTAATACTATTAATTAACCATCTAATGTAATAAATGTTTTATCTATTCTCATGAACGTGACTTCGGAATACGCGGTTGCTGAATTTGGTTCCATCAATGAAATAATGCGAAATTTTATATTTAATAACTATTATAAAGCAATTTATTTCATTTACAAAACATAATATATTTCAGATGTGTTGATTTGGCAAAAATATTGGATATGTCGATAAGTATCATTCCAATGCCATAAAGCGACAAAACCGCCCAAAGCTCAGTAAAGGAATCGCTTACAAATGTTATTTAAAATATATTTTTTGCAAATATCCTTTGAAGATTCACACAGGCAGCAGCTGATCCGGCAGAAATAGATGCTTTTAAATATGAATAATTTATGTTTATAAATTTGTTGACATTTTATGTAAACTAGAAAGCCACCTATTTTATATCATAATCATATATATATAAGATCGTGATCATTCAATGGTTATATGAAAGTTAACAAACGCAAATAAATTTTATACAATGATTAGGTTACATAGGGTAGCCATGTATTATCTAAATATAACAACTATATTATTAACATTGTACGCAACAGTTGTAATAAACAAAGTGAAAAACCAGTATTACGCATATTATGATACTATCAAACCACCCTCGTTTCGCTTCAGAAAAACTACCTTACGCTTAGAATAGCATCTGCATTGTTTTAAGACTGGGTTTTTATCGTTCTATAAATTGAAAATACAATTAATAACTTTTTTTTTTTATAGACGTATTGAAGTGAAACGAACTTTAAATATTAAAATACGCTTCCTGCAATACATTAGCGAAAACAGTAACAAAATCGGATATGCCGTTTCTGAGATTAACGCAAATAAACGCGCCGACAAACAGACAAAAATTCTGACAACTATTGTTTTGGTTTCTATTGCGTTAATAAGGACCCAAATGGTAGTTTTTCTCATATGTCCTTAATATACAGAAAGCAATTACCTAATTAGAATTTTATTATATGTATGTATAGACTAAAACTAATCTGAAGCGCGCACAGCGAAACGGCTTAATCAATCGTAAATGATCGAGTAATTGCGTGTACTTCGGTGCTCTGTCCGGTGGGCACGTCTAGCCATGACTACAGATTTTTGTTGGAAGTCGCTGAGTTCTGTATAAACCAGTTTAATCCCGACTGAATTCGGGCGTTTTGGTTGGCTAGCCTCTTCGGCTTTGGTTTTTTTTTTCAGAGATGACTTTGGTATCCTAATTTTAAGTGCATGGACATGGACGGCCGTGACCACTTACTACTACTTACTGCTTGTTCGACGACTCAGGCGTATAAAAGTTTGATTACAGTCGTTAAGCCCTGTCGGAAACTTTAAGATATCGGCACTTGAGTTGGCCACAAACTTCTCTAGCTGCTGCACTGGTAGCTGGTAACTGGTAATAAAGAGGTAGATTATGCCCCAGACATCTTACTAAGAGAGACCTACGTCTATCAGTGGGTCTATAATGGATTAGAGTAATTCTCTAATTTATTTCAATTCTTGTAACAATTCGAAAACAGTCACCCATTATAATAATTGATTTTGTAATTGTAATACTAAACCCAATCCAGTAAATGAGTTTGAAGCTCGCCGATCAGAATACACCGGGTTTGATATAACATCGTTTTCGCCCATCAACAGATGTTTAATAGTTGGGGCGTGAATTTGCCGCCGACTCCAGTTTGGATATGTATAATGTTTCGTATATCATATTTCGGTACGTTATGATTCGATTCACGTATGTGTGCAATATAACCTTTGCATAGTCTACCTGTCTATTTCTAGACGATAACGTAAAAATTTACTGCACGGATTATTATGCGGTTTTTACAAATAGATAAAGAGATCAATGTGATGATGATTTATATTTAGTGTATGGCGAAATATGAAAGGTTTATAAAACTCGTGATAAAAATGATTAAAAATGTTCTGCTGTTCGGTAACTTATGATTACGAAATGAAGCAAGGGCGCTTACTACTGCAATATAATACGTTACCATATAAATCACTTGGTCATGTCCCTGCCTGTGTTATGGAGGGTTTTCAACTCCCGGTCGGAGCAGGCAAAAATTTGTTCTCAGTTCATGATTGTTACGGTTTGTTTCTCGCAAACTTTTCTGGTTTTATAGGCAATCCTTGTGCGGGGATTCAAGTGTGTGTGATAATGTTTAAATCACGATAAGTCACGATTTAAAGTGATGTCATAAATTATCTCCGCACTAAGAAGCAATCATTATGATCAAAAGTGTTTCAATAATTTTATGACTTGAATTTAGCTGGCGCAGTTATTGTCAGTACTCAATCATCGATGTAAGCTAATACAGAATAAAATTATAGCCTCTGGTACATATTTTCCTAAGACAAGAAATCACTAATAAGACACACATTCAAAGCATTTTCTTGATTTCCCTTCTTTGAAAATACATATATGATACATCATAAACAATATAATCCATAATAAACTTGCCTGTATCTATTGAGAGTCGGACTGGAATTACTTGCTCGCTTCGGTGTTCCCGGCTAGTTACTATGTGGGGAGATTCTTCAAGAGGAGAGTGAATAAACATCTATAAGTAAATATATTTAAGATCTCATCATCTTAGACTTTATCGCCTCTTACCAGCAGGTGGGATTGTTGTCAAGGATTAACTTATTTTATGTAAAAAAAAAACCTTTTTTCCTTTATATATTTTAGTAATAAGTTTTAGATAAAAATTTATTTAAAGTATTCTTTGTATTTGCATGAGCTATTACAGTTGATCGCTTATTACAATAAATACGACCTGTTTGCTAAAAGAAACTTCCCTTCAAGGCTTTAAATAAGATTACGATTAATAAGCTGCATATACCTGACACACATAGTACTTAATAAAGAAACAATAGCAACGAACTCGGTTTATTTCGAGCGAGAGTTCGGCTCGACTCGAACTGTCTGTCTGTATTTATTCTGTGAGATCAAAGGACACTGGCATTCGTGGCCGTATCGTAGCAATCACGTTTACGCCAAGTTCAGTGCCGTAGCAAATCATTTGCTACGCGTTGACACGTAGCGAGTCTACGAACGGGTTTAACAATTGGAAAAGTATAGTAATAGAGATGTAATACCATTTTTTATATATTTTTGACATTAAGAAGTTTAATATTTCAACCGCATTTTTATTTTTATGGATTTATGGTTTTTTTTATGTAACTATTTGACAATCGAGCAGACGAGCTACCTGATGGCAAGTGGTATGTTCGTTAATTTAGAGTAATATTTTACTAGCGGCCTCGTCCGATTTCATTGGGGTTGGAATATTAGTTATATATATACATGATTATTAAAATTTTCACATTTTTTGCCTTAATTAAAGAATCTGCACAATCACATGTTTTCACTACATACCAATTTTCATGAAGATCTGGTTTTGGAGTTATAATGGGACATACAAACACAGACAAAAATTTTAAAGTGTTCAAATTGATATATATTTATAAAACTAATATTTAACTTCAAATTTGACAAAAAAGGAACCTACAGACGGAGACACATTGCAGATTTATATAACCTAGATATAAATTTATTTTCCTAATATCTAAACATTATTTATGTAATATTAGGTATTGCAATATTAGGTAGGTTATTTATGCAAATATTGAAAGTATACTGCTTAATCGATTTCGAGGAATTCTTTTATATTATGCAGAATTTGTAGCCCTTGGCTGGGAAAATAGATAAATGGGAAGCAAAGTTATGACGGAAATGAATATGAGACTAGCTGAATATGTATTTATTGTAACATGTTTATGGATTAAGGCTTTTTAATGACATAAAATTTAGTAAATTGTTTCATGTTTAAAAATTGATTACAATGGTTTGTGAATAGTAATTTCTGAGTAAATCACTGATGTACTACTTTTTCAGTATCTTTTTTAAAACAATGTATGCACATTATCATATTCAACTAGTTATTTATTATTATCTAATTCAGTTAATAACTGGCCTTCAATCTTCTATCTTCTCATACTTGTATCTCTTGTTTCCGTATCACTAATCCTTCGCCGGTTGCTGCACTCATATCGCCCCGAACTTTACATCACCTGTTTATTATCGCTTACTGCTACTTTCCACTTAGCCACGAGCACAATAATCGGCTTTATTAGATGCGGGGATCAACGCGATAATGGAGCGTTCATTCTATGTATGTACGTGTGCATTCACTGGGCGTGAGGTGTATTCATGGCGCACTACAGAGGCTGGATTGTTTCGACAATGAAAAGCGATTTACATTCATGATGACACTATCCGTCCGACGTACAATCCTGGATAGTGCCTGCGCATTGCTACAGGTGCAATAGGTTAATACATATAATCAGTCGTCCAAAATCCCCGTTATTAATTAAAGACGATTGTTGTTAGTACAGCGAATTGGGTACATTACAAAATGCAGTTTATCGACGGTTGTTGGCCATTGCTTTTTTAATCATTCATAACATATACAAACTCTTCAATACTACATTAGTTTTTTTTTTAAACTAAGCTGAACGATTTTTAGTCGGCTACTGTGATTGGAACTGTCGACCGTAACAGGATTTATATGGTGTCATTCGATATTTTTTTGTATAAAAATAATATTGATTCAATTAAATTTTTATAAAAGTAACGTACTTTAATTAAATTGATTGGCTGCTTATTAAGTTTCAGCTTACTTTTACAACTATTTCTTCATCTTGTTATTCATCTTCTTTGAAGGAGATCTTCGAAGGGCTTAGGATTTTACGTTACACGTCGTAGCCTTGACCTCCATATCCGTAAAAGAGTAGTGTGATAGCCCTTCAGGCCACTTTTAATCAAGGACAGTTGACCCGTCCTGGACCGTTTGCACAGGTTGATGCCAGGCAATAAATCGCTGTTTTTTTAAGCAGTGACATCCTTATGCATTGCGTCGAATATAAGTAAGTGATCTATACTAAAATCGATGTAATATCGATATGTTGCCATCGGTCACGGTAATAACTTGAATAGTGGAATCATTAGTTAACAAGTTAGTCAGAATTTGGTGATCGTTTCTTTGAGAAGGTACTATAGTCAATCGATTTCTATGACTCGCCATGACTATTGGACAGAATAGTTTTGTTTGCCAATATGTTTTAGACCGACGTGGATTAACCTGTATGTTATCCATATCCAGCACTGTTGCGAGACTTGCCAGTCTCTGCAATGGGCTGTTAATGGGTTGTAGTCCTACTTTGAATTGCTAATGCAAACACTGGCGAATGCTAACTGCACATTTGTCTAGGTGCTGAATTATTTACTAACCTAACAGGCTGCGCGCCTTTACTTGCAACGCGTAAAATAACAATAACTTAGTGAATATGCATTTAATTAAAAATTAAAATCTCTGATCATTGTCATTTTCTGAGTCATATAATTTTATTTATATATAAATCATGTTATTTAAAAACATTTGCTGCAGCTTTGCAATATTTCCGACAATTTCTGTAATTTGGTATTTAGTTTTTATTTTTTATTTATTTATTAGCGGATAGTGACAAGCAGCTTCGCCGCTTCTGTCTTTGCAATGTGTCGGTGATACCTTTGCTGTTATGTACTATGTTGCAATCAACATTCATATAAAAATACTGCTAATTATGGTGTAAAACAACATTTAATGTTTAAAACAAATATATGTATTTATTATTAATATATATTAATTATTTAGAATATCAATATATATGTGTATAAGAATGTACAAAAAAATCCATATAATATCTATCGAACAGTCCAAGATCCGATGTGTCCAGTTAGTCCAAAATCAAGGTGCTTGTAATAACCAATTTTGAATATGTAGAAACTTCAGACATTAATTACTACCGCATCGTTGAAAAGCTTTAAGTCATTCAGTGCGCTATAAACGAAGCTTGGGCTTCGTATTTCGCTACGACACAGGACTCGCAACGTCCAAACCAGTACGGACAAAGATTACCGATATTGCTTGTGGAGCGGGCAAGCTGAAGTGGCGATCGTTTAGCAGACCTGGAATTGATAGAGGGGTAAAGTAGAATCTGAACGATACTCCGACAAATTAGATTGAAAAAGTGTAACAAGTTTGCATAATCGTTTGGAATTTACGTCATACTCGTATAATGAAAGTTTTACTGATAATTAATAATTGAAATTTGACTATATTAACCATTTAATAACTTTATGTTTCCAATTTTCTTAGTGATACCGATAAAGCTTATTAATAACAATCAACAAAATAGAAAATTGGTTGACAAACAGACATCTAACTCAAACAAAATAATAATCAGTTGACAAACTGAAGTGTTTTGTCTTTGTATATTTATATATATTATAAACAATAAAAACTGTATACATAAATATTTTTTTATTTTAATATGATTAGACTTGGCTGTCGATATAGAAGACATTTTTTTTAAACCGTAACAAGTTACATGTCACAAATACAAACATTTAAGAACAAGTTAGTAATATACTTATAAATCAATCTGTTACATTTCTCGTAACTAGAAAATGCATTGTATAATTAAACACTACGCAAAAGTTAACAAAATTATGTTAAGAATGCGTATGGTCTCTATGACAATTCAATTATAAATTTTAAAACGTTCCACTAGATTACTACTGGGTCAGTACATGGTCTAACCTAGTAGTTACACCACTTGTCGCACTAAATACATTAAAAAAATATATTTATATAGTAGTTATTTTATATAACTCACGAAAGAACTTAATATCTCTAGGTTTATAATGATATGATAATGATGTAAACATTTTTGTTCACGGTTACCCGTGTTTGAATTTTGTTTTATTTATCCTCCACATAAAGGCTGCCTGAAAGAGATCGCTACTTTAACGATAAGGTCGCCTTTGGTCACCTTTTAAATTGCTGTATATCGCTTTTTATCATTACATTTAGTTTACAAATAAAGAATATTTGTTTAATACATATTATATAATAAACATATCGTAGATATGATCAGACAGTGTGTTAGCTCAACAATGTTTTAAAATAATGAACTAATGTATTTTGTATCGAAATCATGTATTTTTAAATCTGGTATTAAACAACGTTGCCGGAAAACCAGTGCTTTAGTATATCACTACATACTCTACATCAAAATCTCTGACTATCTGAACGCTTTATTCTCAAAAATTATAGCACGTTTATAATGGAATAATTTTACCGATAGTTAAAAGTATAAACGCAGAACATTTAAATGTATGAGGTTATTACGAAAAATGTTACCGCCTTATAAAAACGAATGGCAATAGTGTTGAGTGCGATTACAATTTATGAACGTAAAGCTAATTCTTCAGAAGCGAAGCGAATGTAATTTATTAGGAAAATAATTTACAGTATCCAGGTTCAAATATTTCCATACCAGGTTAACTCAAGACAAACAGTACTAAGGACTAAAAGCTACAACAACTGCGACAACCCTATTAGCAGCAGCGAACGACTAACGATGTTAATGCAGTTGACGTGCCGCCTCGTCTACGTGTTCGCTTCATTTGCTACATTAGGGGCAACTCCGTGGCTACACGTAGCTACACCTAGCGCGCTTCGTGATTGCTTCAATTGTAGCATCGTTCTCGTAAATTGTATAGTATTGTCGATGATAAATTAAGCTAATACTGTAAGAACACATGCATGTGTGTGTTGAATATTTACATACATAGACTTCAATTCTCATCTATCCTCGTAATTGAATTCTAGAGCTTAGTGGCTCAATGGGTAAATCGAGTGTTATACGCGTAATTTCTTATGCCGACCGGCAGATTATTGGATTGGTCGGTGACGAAGTATCAGAAGTTTTTATACCGTCTGATGGCTTGATGACCGCTAATGATAAAAACTATGACCGACGACTTTACGACCCCTACAAAGTAGGTGTAGGTAGTTAGGTAGGTAGTGGCGGTAACCATCCACCTACCGCTTGAAATACTTCATTTGGTCAATCACTTACGTTGACATAAGTCGACAAAATTTCCAGACAACTTGAACGGCAATTATATCTAAGCGACAGAAAATACCGAAATCGAATTACTAATGTCTTCTTTGGTCAAGATTCCAAAGCTCTGTAAAATAGTGTGTTATTGTGTAATAGCGTGATTTCGACTAAATCCTTTTATCTAAAATAGTCTTGATTTTACTTTTGTATAACGTTCTCTTAATGTAGCTTAATTAGAATTGCTTTTCAAGCGTCGATGCGTATAGCCGTTTACCTGTAATCTGTGAAGGAATTCCTGTGAGGCTCCATTACGCGTGGTTTGTTCCGGATGTCTTCATCATCTGTTCTAATGTTAATGTGTATTCAATATTGGTTGTTGTAATGGACTAATTGCCGCGAAACATCGTGTTTCACGCTGTTATGATTTTACAGACTTACAACATTGATATTATCACTTTGTGTTAATTAGTATTCTTCTTCTGATTTAAGAGCTGGGCCCTTGTCGGCGCAGCAGATGAATCCCTCTCCACCTATCACGATCGAGAGCCACCTCCTTTACTTCCTTGTACGACATGACGCCAACTTTCTCCTTTATCTGTTTCATGTAACTGATTCTTGGCCTGCCTGTCCCTCAGTTCCCTTCTACCTTACCTTTTTTCTACTCATACTTTAAAATACGTCTTTTTTATCTCAATAGCCGAAAGACGTGCAGAGGCCACCTGGAAGTAGGTCGTCAACTAGGATGAATTGTATGTAATTTGAAGTGCAGATATTAATTACATTAGGAAATTTTAGAACTGCTAGGCAATAGATATGGTTTTACCAATTACGGGTACTCACGGTTTTTGTGTTCATTATTGATGTTTCAAACCAATTTGAGAAACTTTCCCCGTTTCTACCCGTCACACAATCTTACGTGACCTTAATTGGGTCGAAATATCGATAAAAATACAAACCGTGAATACCCATTATAAGTGAAATGTATGTCCGCAATGATATAGGTTAAAAATCCAAATATCTGGTTCAACATTTTTACATGCAGGATATTATGAATTAAGATACTTAATAAAGCACGAGAAATGTCGATAAAATATCAAAATTCGTAAAATAACAGTAAAATATGGTCGTCTAAAATAAGAGAAAAATGATAAGTTTATTTAACATAAACCAGGTAAAATTTTGATACGCTTGTAGGTAATTTTTTTTCTCTTAATATCTTTACTATTTCATCGTTTACGTTACAGATTTAATCATACGTTTGGTACATTTCATGTAGTGTTCAGGGAAAAGCTTCTTAATAGTGCTTCACTCAATTAAGCAAGTTATCGCAGATTTAAGCCACTTAGCACACTTCAGCCACAAACGCCTGTAGCTAGCACTAACTCAGTGCACACATTTGTAAACGAACGGCGTCGAAACACCGATCCTTACAGTAATCTACATACAACAAATGAATGCAAGCGAATACAATCCGTGTTCCGTGTAACCAGTACGCTTACTCCGTGTTTCAATGTGTTTATTGTCAGTCTAATTTCGACTCTATTGAAAGGGGTTAAAAGTTATGTGAATTTAATTGAACTTCTAGTGTAAATATTGCATGCGGGCCACGAACTTTGTTAGCGTTGTTTGTGTTAGTGACGTCCTACTACTATTTATTTGTTTCATGTTTTAAATGTAAGTATACGGGCTGATAGTGTATGGTATCTAGATGGTCCCTGCAGTATGTCAACTCAGTATGACAAACTGAATTACAGCCCAATTTAAAGTCGGTGACAGATAAACTTTCATACACTCACATTGGGATTCCTGTGTTGCGAGTGGCATGGACGTAAACAAATATGATATGACAGACGCTCATGACCCAAGAATAAACATTTATCTGTCACATAAATGTCTGCCCCGGCCGGGAATCGATCCCGGGACCCCTCGCTCGACAGGCAGACTCACTACCAACTTGGCTACGCGTCATTGTAAGTTAAGCCGTATCGTTATAATTTTAACATTTTCAAAAGGATACAAATATTTTCCACAAATTTTTACTTAAACATAAAGATACAACAAATTCATATTTTGCTTGTGAGATAATCATTTGTCGCTGTACTACAAATTCCATAATAATTATGAGGAATATGATCGAGGCATATGTGTCTCTAACTTAAGTAAATCGAGCGTTGAATCCAGTTGACACTAGATGTATTTTTATTATAAAACTGAGTACAAACTAAGCAGTAGCAATCATTGTCTTCACTAGCATCCTGCAGATTCTTTTTCTTACCAAAAGGTTAAAGTTTTTACCTTTTCTACCCTAAATTTTTTTTTTCAGTTATCTTTCCTTTCCTCTTTTCCTTGCATTTATCCTTATTACTCATTTCTCTGTAACTAATTCTCTTTTTCGTTAATTTTAATTTAGATTCTTCTTTTAAGGTTAAATTCTCAAGAAACACTCTTAAGTGACAGAAAAAAATGCTGATTTCATTTAAGACTTAATTAAACTAGCCTGTGGTGAAACTTTTGGGAATTATCTTATTACTATCTTATCTTAATTCCAGGTTTAAATTGGTGTCAAAAATCGAACAAATATTTGTAATGTTAAATTAGGTTGTTAGTAAGGTTAAACCTGCTGAAGCCGGTCGCCTCAGGGCTCTAAATAAACAATGACATGGTTTGCGTTATGAAATCTGCAAACCAATCTTTGCAAGCCTTTCAGTCTCTTGTAATGAAGGGAAGCTCATAGACTCAAGAAATTATTCTAGACGTCGTTAGCTAACAATCCGGCGTAGATGCTACCGGCACAATTTATAAAATCTTCAACCATTATGGCTTATTGTTATGAATAGAAAACTAAACGGTATTCTTATATTCCACTTCATTAAAAGGAACATCTGTTTTATTTTTGATGTATTTTTTACATTACAGTAGCATCATTTCTGTCTCTATTTCTCGCCATAATTTCTTTCGCAACCAATTAACTAGCTAACTCAGATCCCTTTGTATTCATTTGAAGTAGTTATAAGATTCTCTGAAACGTCTTTTCAGTGAATGAGGATCTGATAATAAATGTGTAAAGAAGATAAATCAATAAATATGCGATAACGTCCATAAGACGTGTTGACGGCGTGACTTAATGGCAAAGAGAGGTTTGTTTGAGCGTGGCACCAACTTCCATTCTATTCTGGACATGCTTTTTTGGGGTTCTTGAAGTGGCAAACGTTACCAGGTGCGAGATACTTGGTATATTAATAGTTGCTGAATATTTTACCATATTATTGAATTTCGGCAGTAATCATTGACGGTTCCTGTCATATTTCACCTGCTTGGCCAGACACTTTTAAAATCATAATCACCACCATTAGGTTGCTAATAAATAACCGCTTACGGTTATTTTTTATAAACAATGTACATATCTTTGTTTTTTTGTTTAATAACAAATTATATTTGTTAATTTTATAAAAACTTCTTGCAAAGAAGTGAATTTAACTGCCAGTACCTACATCATTCAGTCACTTGAGCCTCGGAATCAATGTGTCTTAAACATTTTGTGAGCATATTTCATAGAAAAATCTATTAAATAACATGGGATGGATAGGATCGTTTGAACTATGAAGCTGTTACTTTTTTTTATATATATAAGAAGACGACAAACGAGCAAATTAGCCACCTAACCGTATGTCACCCTCGTCTATAGACTTCAGTAACACCGAGGGCAACAACGAAAAGGAAGGGCTCGCATTATCCTGGCTCACCGAGAATGTGATCCAAAACGTATGAAACATTACACGGTTGACTTTAAAAGGAGGGTGTGTAGTAAAAATCCAATCCGGTAAAATATCCTATCACCGTGCAAGTACTGTAGGGATTAAACTGGATGGTACAGAGCTTAGGAGGAACCTGGCGTCATAGCTTCGTCTGTTGTTCAGCTTGGCTTGGACTCAAGGATGAATGGCACCTCTTACAACCACAAATATAGTGTACGACAACATTGTTTTTAGTTTCCCTCCATATTTTTATCATGCAGTATGATATAATTAATAACAAAATAGGCAGCTAATATTAAAAATTCGTAATGGCGCCTATTAGAATCATTACAAGTCAATAGAAAAATGCTTTTGTACATTACAACTCGCGACCCGCTCCGACCCTGTGCGGGTTGAAAAATGTATTATACATACTATATGTGATATATTGGTTACATCCATCGGGCATAACTTACATTTCAAATGGTAAAATAATTTTTCAAATAGATGCCATGGTTCCGTAAAATAACCCTCCGCGTGCACACATACCTACCCATACATTTTGAACTGTATCTTATATCATTATTATAAATTAATCAAAACACTGGCCTTTTATTAAAATCATTATATTGTATTATAAATATAATATTTAAATAATGGTTACTAATCGATATCAAATATAAAAGACCGATATCATATTATTAATGAAATATTTTTCTTTTGTTTCAGGTATGAGAACGTGCAATATTCAAAATAGTCACCCGTGAATTCACTGAAAAGTTAATTTTTAAACGACCCAGACGTACATCCTGGTGCAAATTATACTGAAAAACAAAGCTGAAACATTTCATAGCTCGTGTCGATTGGGCGTGGGTGTGTCAAAGACTAATCACTGAATTAGTTTGTATCAGGTATTATATTGTAACACCGATGCCCAATCGACATGACCTACGTGTAAACGGAGTTAAGTTCGTGAAGATGTCGTTAGTATCTTGGGTCGTGGTATGGTACCCGTCAACTGTCAAGTGTTACTTCCCGCCCCCGCAGTCTTTCGCGCCTATGATCCATATAATCGAGTTAAAATATCTGTAAAAAACACGAATGATCGCGATGATTAAGGTTAAAAACATACTGTAATCCTTACAATAATTAAACAATAAATCACTGTCACTGTCACATTCGTAACATGTTAAATTAAGCAAATTTCACTAAAATTTCTCACGAGTTTCATAAACAAAACCTTTAAGATCACACATAGTTTCAGTATGAATGTATAGTACTTCAATCACGTTTGAAATATTATTGCCACAAGTGTCCATAAACACATTGATAACTAGTCAGCTGGGAATGTAATCCTACCACCATGATAGATTAACGTCGTGCTTAACATGAGTCATACAGAGCGCAGCGACATCCAAATAAATGAACTAATGCCATTGATTCGTTTGGAACCTACCGTCATTCTTCTCGACCGTTGTTAAGCAGAGCGAAACACTAGCTGGAGAAGTTGGCTTGGACTTCATGATGGGATACGCCGGTTAAACCACATTACATAGCCCGATTATGTTGGGGAAATATCTCATAAAGCTAAGCCAAATATCTGGCTACTAAACCATCCTTCTGTAGATAACAAATCTGTATTTATAAAGGACATTGTGTACATATTATGACGATTTTATCAGTATTAAATTTCTCGTCCATGTTATTTTAGGAATAAATTGTACTAAATTTTAAATTAATATCCCTCTCAGAACAGTTGGCTATGCATCGAATAGGTAAATTACGACTTAGGGCAATAGATTATCCGTTGTATAGGTAAATTACGACTTGGGGCAATAAATTATCCGTTGTATAGGTAAATTACGACTCAAGGCAATAGATTATCCGTTGTATAGCTAAATTACGACTTGGGGCAATAGATTATCCGTTGTATAGATAAATTACGACTTGGGGCAATAGATTATCCGTTGTATAGGTAAATTACGACTTGGGGCAATAGATTATCCGTTGTATAGGTAAATTACGCCTGCCTCATAGCCGACATACAGCTATAAAATGATGCCTGATATGATGATTACCTTTACTGCCGTAGTGAAGGGCACGGATTGATTCTCCGCCAAAGCAGAGTATTATGTATTGCGATAATAGGTGCTCCATACAATCTTGAGTCTAATCGAAGCCAACCTCTCCTGCTCGTGGTGCACCTTGCTAAACAATGAACTACTGACTTACTACTACCTGATGGGAAGTGGTCACTGTCGCCCATGGACATCAACAAGACCAAAGGTATCACTGATGTGTTGTCAGCCAGGAAATAAGAAGAAGGTAAGAGAGAAAGTACTGGCTCTCAAGCCCCCAGCCGGAAGCCCCGGCCTCAAGCAGGGCGGTGGTAGCTAGCTGGGCAGGTTTCAGAAAAAGATTATAATACCAGTAATAATATTGATTACTTAATAATAATAATGATAATATAATCCTTACGCGAAGCCCAACCATCAAGCAAGCTGACTTCTGTCGCTTCTTACGACACTCTCTTCTGCCAGCATAAAATTGGAAGGAGTATTCTAGGCCGCTCCAATAAGGCCAAATATACCAGAGCCCAACAGCGTGGATATGTATATAGAAATGGGAAAGTAATAAAATATACTTAATTTAAGATATGTCTATTTTATTTTACCATACCTCTCCTATATGCATCCTGTTTAAGTGAAGCAAGTCTTGGAGAAGTTTAATTAAAATTAATATTTTCAAATCCCCTATACCATTTCAGACAGGTTCCAATCGTTCGGAGCGAGTATAATTGAAATTCGGGTGTAGGTATCGAGGAGTCGAGAACGTACACAGATAAATCTCTTATAATATGATCTTTCGTATTATCATTTCATTACAGTGTGTAGTAGTATTATAGTATCAAAACTAGCTAGCCGGCCAAATGTCGGTAAGCAATGTTAAGTCTCAATCATTTCAGTTTTAAATATAAGTTATTAATTACTTCTTTACATTACAACATTTATTAGATCCTATCTAGTATATCTATTTATATCGTCAGAATATCAGTGTGAATAAATTGGTTCTCCGTCATTTAAGGTAACATTGATCACGTCACGACCATTTGTTGCGTTATTTAATTTTATTTATATATAAACACTATATTATTTTATTGTTTTTGGTGTCTTTAATAACAATTCCTCTAATTTATTATTCACATCTTTATTCATGACTCAAAGTCCTGCAAATTATAGCGTTTAAATTGTCGTTCAAACTTTGAACAAAACGCTGAACTTCGAACGCCATAAGGGAGTACTTCCGGGCAACTTTGAATTCAATTTAACCTTGAAGAAAAAAAGATGTATTATAATTAAATTTTAATATTGTGAATTTAGAAAATTTAATATAGATTACACAAAAAATAATTAACAACTCTAACCTCGCTGTCTTGTAAAACATCAATAAAAGCAGGATAATACATCAATTGTAAAGAAACAATTACCAAGGTTAAATTCGACAACCAAAGAAAAATATTTTTAGGTATATAGAAAAGACCGGTAAATATTTAGAAAAGGTTGCCGGACATCGTACATACCAGGGCTATCAGATGAAACTAGCAAGCTGCTGAAGGAGTATGAGTTGCTCTATGATAGTGACCCTTTCTCGGAGCAAACTGCAATTATTGGAGAGGAGCTGTTGCTGCGGTTAAGCGACAACCGCCGGGACAGGTGGATCAGAACTGTTACCAGTATTGACATGACACATAACAGTAAAAAGGCGTGGAATACCATACGCAAACTTACCAATGATCCACCTGCACCCCCGCAACCTAGCAAGGTTACAGCTAATCAGGTCGCACACCAGCTCCTCCTTAACGGCAAACCAACTAGCCGTGTTGGGAGGGTCCCAAAGCCGGATATTTCCACATGTTCCTCTGACCATATCAGTAGGCCATTTAACCTATTATATATTATTGCAGGAATAAAATCCCTGAAAACAGGCAAGGCTTCAGGAGTCGACAACATTTCGGTTGAGCAAATCAAACACCTTGGTCCAATTGCTGTATCTTGGTTGTTGCAAATGTTTAACACTTGCCTGGAAACCTCCCTAATACCCCGCATCTGGAGAAAATCTAAGGTCACAGCAATTCCAAAGCCAGGAAAACCAGCAGATGACCCCAAAAGCTTTAGGCCAATTTCACTTTTGTGTCATACCTATAAGTTGTTTAAGCGGTTACTGCTGGCACGCCTCACGAGCTATGTTGACCAAAGATTGATCCCAGAGCAGGCAGGTTTCAGGCCCGCAAAGTCTTGTTGCAACCAAGTACTTAAGCTTACGCAACACATCGAGGATGGGTTTGAAAGAGAGAAGGTGACTGGTGCTGTTTTCGTTGTCCTCTCAGCGGCATACGACACGGTTAACCTAAGGCGACTGTTGTGGAAGGTGGAGACTATGACTGGTGATCATAAGCTGGTCAGAGTTCTCCAAGAACTTCTCCACAACCGTCGCTTCCAGGTTCATCTTCTCTCGGACAAGAGTCGTTGGAGGGCTCAAAAAAATGGACTACCTCAAGGTAGTGTCCTTGCCCCTTTATTATTTAACATATATACCAACGATCAACCGTCCAGCCCGAACACCTCACGATTCCTATACGCCGATGATCTTGCGCTGACGTCTCAAGCGACCAGTTTCGAAGAAGTTGAGACGAATCTTGCAGTGGCGCTCAACGACTTAAATCGCTACTACGACGAGAACTCGCTCAGGCCAAACCCTTTGAAAACTGAGTCATGTGTCTTCCACCTCCGTAATGCACAAGCAAGGCGTAAACTCAAGATCACATGGCGTGGAACACCAATTGTTCACAGCGACTCCCCAAAATATCTGGGTGTTCTTTTAGATAGATCGCTCACCTATAGGATGAACTGCGAGGGGCTGGGGAGAAAAGTGCACTCCCGTAATAACTTGTTACGACGCCTGACAACAACTAGGTGGGGAGCCACGCCCCAAGTGCTGCGGACTTCTGGTCTAGCGCTCGCGTTTTCTGCCGGCGAATATGCGTGCCCTGTTTGGGGACGTTCAGCACATGCGAAGCTAGTGGATACAGCTTTAAACGATACCTGCCGCATTATTACTGGTTGTTTAAAACCGACCCCGGTAAAGTTATTGTATTCTCTAGCTGGCATAGCGCCGCCAGAGGTCCGTAGGAATGTGGCAAGCTCCAAAGAAAGGTGCAAAATGGATGGCGACTCACGGCATCCCTTATACGATCACAATTTACCGCCACAGAGACTCAAAAGTCGGAACAGTTTTGTGAAGTGTGTCGACCCGTTGCCTGATGCACAAACAAGATGCAGCCTTTAGCGTTCGAGTGCTTCCTTACCCGATCCCTTTGTTGTACCTTCCGAGACACTTCCGCCTGGAAACATGTTACCATGGCGAATCTGGAAGTCCTTGAATAGACTCCGGACACAGGTTGGCCGGAGTAAAGATAATATGTTCAAGTGGGGGTTGTCGAGGGACTCGAACTTGGGCTGTATATGCGGAGCAGCTCAGACCATGGCTCATCTATTGTCCTGTTCTGCTTGCCCAGTCACCTGCTCGCAGCAGGACTTAATGGATGCGACAGATGATGCGGTCGCCATCGCTGAATTTTGGGCAGGAACGATATAACCGCTGCCATTTGTCATCGACTCGCAAAGAAGAAGAATATTTAGAATTGTCACCTAGTTATCAAAGTTTTATTTCGTATTATTTATACGATAAACTTCGATAAAATAAAACTTTTTATCATTTTACATTCAGTGTTAACATAATTGAATACATTAATTACTGAAATTAATTGAACAATCTTCGCGCTGTTGACATTCAAAATCAGCACAATCTTGATTTGAAAATGAAGAACTTATCAAAAACAAGATTAAATCGACAATCGAATCAAGTACGAATCAGTTTTAGGGGCTTAACACAAGAAAGATCCGATTAGGCCGGGCGACGATCCATATTAACAATCGAATCATGAAATATTCCGTTTTTGACATTAAAAAGTATTCATGTGATTCTTCAATTATTCTTTGAAATTGGTTATTATTAACTAAGAAACATCTTACAGTATCTAACACTGAAATTAATTGAATTTTCGTTCTTTCTTCTTCTTTCTCGGCCGACCACATGGTAGTGACGCCTTTGGATATATTTTTAATATTTGTTATACCAAGTTTTTACGCACCAGTAAATAAAGATTCGATTACAGATTCTGAGATAAGTTTGTTCAATTTAATCGGATAAGTTCGTATAACTTAGCAGATTCGGTTAAGATTTTGAAAAGGAATTATTAGGAGAACCTGATCTGGCTACCTTTGTGCAATTTTCAATGTTACGAGGAACACTTAAGAATGATTAAATTAATTATGAAAATATTTCACGTAGTAGCGTAGTGTACGGTAGATTTCCTAGTGACTGGTAGCGTTCTTAGTGACTGGTAGATTTCTTTGTCTACTTGACTGGCCATGTTTCAACTGTGAAAATTGTTTAACAAGTTTCGCTTGCAATTTTAGAACGTCAATTCCGAGTTTAGTTTAGATTAGTTTAGATTTTAGTAGCTTATATTACGATGGGTCATAATCTAGGGTACATTTTATCCCGGGAAATTGATCTGTTCCGGCGGGACCTATCCCGTATCCCTAAAATCCTTAAAAAAAATTATTCCTAAAAAAAAATTAAATTTAATATGGACATTTTATTAAGACGGCACTGAATAACTTAATAATAATAATAAACCGGTTAATGGTTAACCCATCAAATGACGAAAAGGGGCGCACTCAGCGGAGGTCGGTGTTTCTCAGTACGCCCGTATAGTAAAATTGTAATATTTAATTTAGGTACAATCGTCATATAAGAATATTATATTGATATTGATCAATATTTTTACTGACTTCAAAACAGGGAAGAGGTTCTCGATTCGTTTAATGTTAGTTACCTCACAACACCGTCATTTACAATATTAACCGATTTGGAAACATACTATTTTGGTTGAGAGACCATTTGTCCCATTTGGGTAGAGAACCGGTTATAGGACTCGATCACTCGTCTTAGAAGAGGCCTAGATCCAATAAAGAATCATTAAAGAATATGGATTTTAGAGCTTTTTTTTGTATTGATTATTTCTTAGAAATATTTGTCAAGTACATAATGAGTAATAGATATTAAATAAAATATACAAATATTGACAATTAACCTGACTGTTTAAAATAAAGGAATATATGACTTCACCGACCATAGTCGTCCTGAGATGATTTTATCCATGTGCGAAAATCTATATAAAATGTAATATCACAGAATGTCCTGGCATATCACCGCAGGTCTTATTTACTGACACAATAATTATTTCGCATTGGTTTATTTAAATAAATTTCTAGTGAATTACAAAAAAATAATTCAATAGCTTAAAACTAAATTAAACAAATAACATATCAGTTTGTCGAAGACTCCGGCTTCATTCTGATTGCGCGTTAATAAATTATGTTGTGCCATTGACGTAAGGAGTTGTCGTACGAGGGTGTGCATATGTGAACGTTTATTCACGTCTAGAAACTTCATAACTTCAGCGTTATTACGATGTCTCCGTTTTGTTACCTGTTTGTTCGATAGCTTATATCCGTGCGCAGTCTTGAGATCGTAATTAAGACCAGCTTACTGTTTTTTAGTCAAACTGGGTAGGATTTTTTTTTACTTTTATACAAAGTATAGAACTTTCCAATTGGGGTTGTTTCATATTTTTCATACATTCCTTAGTGGGCTGTTGTTCCTCAGTATATTAAAATATTACCCTATAATCGGATTAAATCGGAGCTGTGAACAATTATATTATATTTAAAGATTAATAATGTTTCGGACATTTTATTCGCAAATTATAATTATTACTTCCCTTAATCTCAAAGAGGCGGTCTCCGATACGTTAAAATACATCAAAATTATTTACTAATAATAATAATTACATAATGTTCAACTTTTATCACGTTTGCACGGAAACGCAAATGTAATGGAATAGAAAGTGTCTTATATAAATATGTAACAGATATATACTTATCAGAATTTTGTTACGAAAAGAACGGGTTCCAAAATTACAATCTTCAAAAAATATGCAGTATAATAAATACTATACTATATAGTGGTAGATTAAATACCTTGAATCGATAAACTGTGCTAACAACTAGTAAATAATGGAAAAAACTGTGAGCACAATAAATATGTATATCATGAAAATCAGGGGACTCTACGAAAAATACCAATACAAAAAATACCAAACCAACAGGAGGCCTACTTTGTTGTTGTTTATTAATATTTTCGTGAAAATATTCAAAAAAAACCGGCCGGCGGTCGCGCTAGGGCACATTGTATACAAATTTCGTATTTTCACGTAATGTGTGTGTGTGTGTAATTTTCACGAGAACCCGGTTAAAGTTGAAGAGGCCAACGCTTTCACGAAGCGTCCGAATTGGAGCGGCGAACTTATAATTAAAACTTGGCGTTTCTGATGACTTCGGCTTGCCCGCCGTAGTTACTAATGAGTTGCTTATATTAATAATGTTCTCATTGTACTGGTATTATTTGAAATATAACCTGAACTGTCTAGAATGTACATAATGTCATAAGAAAATAGGTACACTGTTGTGTACATTGTGTGAAAAAAACATAGCGATTTCAATCTTATTCAACCGCGAGTTTAAATGACATTGATCGCGGTTAGTAGTCAGATTGGATAGACAGCAGGCCGTCGCCACAAAACGCAAAGTGGACCACGAAACACCAAATCCACATATCGTAACGAATCTCTTCTAAAGTTCGTTCATCGTTACAACATGCAAGCAAAAGAAAATAACAATAACTCAATAGATCCCTTACGTTAAACGGTTGTAAGGATAAGATTTTGGGGTGTAAGCCCTTACACCATTCGTCCAAGCTGGCGCCCCAGCTCCCGGTGCAACCTGCTGAACAACGGATAAGAAATATGGCGTCAGGTCTCTCCTATCTTAACTGTCTTGATTCTGTACCATCCACTTCGGTAATTGTACATACATAGTTGTAGATTTTTTTTGTAACAAATACTTATTCGATTTCTAGAATCAACCAGGAGGTATTTTTAATGTGTTTTTATTTCAATGTCGAAAACCTAAAAAATCATTGTCCGCTTCTTTCTTGACTTGCAGTGCGTCAGTGATGCCTTTGGCGTTACAAATGTCCAATGGTTTTTACCAGTGGCGGTAAAAACTAATTTCAACCAGATAGCCTGGCAACTCGTTGGTTGTGGGTTGTTGATAAATGGTAGAGCCTTTCGATTTACACCACACAATTTTATTATAGTTTATAACGTTTCAAAAGCCTGTACACCGTGATAAAGTGGCTCATGGTACACTGTTGCCGGTAACTACTTCCACATCACAAAATAGTTGTAGTAAGTTGTTAATATGAGCGCATAAATCGGACAGCATTTACTCCGAGTCAGTAAAGCGATTAATGCATCGTTCTGAACGCCCAATGGCCCGTTAAATCCGATACGGCACGCTTGTCCGATCTTCCGATAAAGTGTCGTTCAGCAAAACATCTTTATGCATTATAGTTGAACTTTCAGAATTTAGGATATGCTAAACTCTTTCATCAGTTTATGTATGTTTGTTGTCGTTTAACTTCTAAACTACTTACCTGATTGTGATCATATCCTCGCATAATATTATTAATAGTTGATAGCTATTATAGGATCATGATACATGTTCGAAACGAGCGAAAGGGAACAGGCAACCTGGACTAGATACCTAGACCCTTTGTTTGACTATCAGGGTCATTAGAAATAGGCTTAAGAATATCTGTAATCTTGTTATTAAGGTTAACATCGGAATTAGAACGCTCATGTTTCATTAGCTCATAATATGAATTAAGGACCAAATTGAATTGGTACCGAAAGATATGACATAAAGTGTGTAGTGTTACTTAAAAAAAGAAAACTAGTAGTCTAGCAGGTCTCGCTGTCCGATATTGTTCTTTATTATCTGTGGTAATGATTGCCTGATAATCTTGAAATTAGTAAAGACCTATGGACTTTTGGCTTGATTGACACCCACATTATATCAAAGCGGGATTCGGATAAGCGCAAGCTGCACGTGTTTTATATGTGAAGAAATAAGAGATATAGAAATAGATGTTCTCGACGTAGGCAGTTAGTTATATTTATAGTAATATAGTACAATTTTTTTTAATATGTACAAGCATAAAACTGATATACCCACAATCGTGAAGCAAGAAATAGCCATAATTTGGTTACGTCTTAATATCGCCTTCAAAATGTTCAGCGTTCTATTATGGGTTGTGGAGTTCGTTTTTACAATAAGGTTCCAAAGTTGATACGTGAGTTACCTATTGGAACTTTTAATCGACTCGTTAAAACACAGTTTATAGGTAAAGGATATAAAGGTATACACGAATATATTAATGATAAGGAAGCCTGGAAATAATAGTGTCGGAACCAGTTCCGCGCAGGTTTAAAGTGACTTTGTAATTGCCATGCGTTATTTTAAAAGATGTGCTGAGGAGATTTATTTCGCCGTTTCTTCTCCGTAATGTTAAAGCACTTTTTTGAAACTGTGGTACAAGCAAAAAATTACGTGCATAAGTGTATTTACAGAATACCTAAATGATTAAATGATTTTAAGTTTGAAGTAAAGAACTTCCTTTAAACCGGTGAAATATTCACAACAAAATAGTAGACAATGTTGGTATACTAGGTTGACCGATGATGGAAAGTGGACGAGGGAATCACGTCGTGCAATTTTCCTTTAACTAACTAAATTATGTTAAATGCACGAATTTTAATTATGCTTGACAGTAAATGGCCACATAATTTGTACACAACGTGAAAGTACTCAAAACGGCAATACATATCATAGTAAATATCCATTACACAAAAAAATATATGGAAGGGGTATATTACCCGTAAGGGGTGCTATTAGGAACGTTAGTCTTATGTGATGTCAATGTTAAATAAAATTTGTAAAGATTGATATTTTTTCCTGTGGATGAAAATAGATAAATATGTACCTACCGCCAGGTTTCCTAAAATTTTACCGCTTGGAGTTTGAAACAGAGAATGCATGATAGTTTGAATAGAATCTTCGTCAGACGTTTGCCAGTTTACTTAAACTTTATTTAAAAATATATAAACAATTGTAGGTACATTACTTTTATGCATATTTATCTTGAAATTTTCAGGTTATAAAAATTTTCAATAACAAAAATATCCGAAAAGATTAATTACAAATTAATTTTCAGGAACTAACTCATCCCTCAATATGGTTTGGGTGTCCGCCAACATGGGTAAAATATAAGCAAAGCGCCGCCGAAATTATATTAACAGAATCATACCCAGGCCAGACTCCGAAATTTATCGCAGTTCCTATATGTAACAAAAGAAAATACATGCAGGAAAGAATTTATAGAAAGAAAGAATTTATAGAAAGGAAAACAGACAATTATTATTATTTGCTAATATAATTATTTGCTATACCTATAAGTTTTATTAGTTTGACTAAGTATCCATACATCCATCCCTAACACCAAATTAACTTCCCCCACTCGTGGTATTTCCTTTTGGACAGCAGATGTGGCCATGGCATAAGGTTCCTGCTGATAGAATTCTCTGAAGGGACCTACATATCGTGGTAATGTTAGTTATCCTCTGGCTCTGACTCCGTAGCTAACCCGTCTTTTAGAATGAACCGTGAAATGTATTAACATGTTTGGGTACCGGTGTCAGAGAACCGATAATTATAATTGATTAATTCCTCGCTTGTCTCCCTCTTGGATCGTTTCAGCGTTATGGATTTACGTGGGCATCGGTGACCACGTATGATCAAGTGGCCTGTTGATTAGTTTGGCGGCTCGGTCCCTCGATAAATATAATTTTGAATAATGTACTATTATATTGTTGATTAATACTAAAATTCTAATCTAAAATAACAATATAAAGCTTACTTTCCGCAGCTCAGCTCTCGAAATATGAGCTCGTTGACAGACTCTCGTATTGCTTTGCTCAGCTGTTTCTTGATACGAAAATTTAAATTGTGCTCAAACAAGTGTCGTTGTCTTTCAAAATAATGTACTGATGAATTTTATAAGTACGCAAAGTCATTTTAAAATGAATATATTCACCCTTACTTCTCAAGTGAATACCTTCGCTTTAACTTGAATGGTTAGCCTTAGTCACCTATAGTAATGTATATTACCACAGGAATAGAGCATACGTAAAAGTAATAGTTAGTAGCCCTACGATTTATACCTAGTAGTTATTTGATACTGCATACCAACTACAGTATTCATAGTATTTAACACTTATAAATACAATTTTTCCCTACGGGCAAATCACAACCTCCAAGATACGAAAGAATCCAAGAAACTTGTAGAAGTCCCAATTAAAGTTATAACTTAAATTGCAGCAAGACAAAGCCTCTTAATGGTGTTATAAAATATTTTTAGTATCTCTTATTTTTCCTTAAGTTAATATTTTTAAGTTCTTTATGTTATGTCCGTATTAGAAATTATTTGTCACTTGTGCGGTGAAGTCGTTATGTTCTAAAGCTCTTTATTATTTACTAACGGCCCGACCCGGCTTCGCACGGATGTACTTTATCAATAGTTTCCGCAGCATATGCGGTGAAATATTTTTTTAAGCAAATTTTTTTACACCTTAGTTTACGTTACTGAAGTTTTAGCAAGGGTCCCTTATTTTTTCTAGTAATAAATATAGCCTATGTAACCCAGGGAAAATGTAGCATTATAATGGTGAAAGAATGTTTAAAATCGGTTCAGTAGTTTTTAAGTTTATTCGTTACAAACAAACAAAAATACAAAGCTTTCCTCTTTATAATATTAGTGTATGCATCGCATCTCATTGCATTGACCATGCCAAAACGACCCGAAAACAGAGGTGAAGAACAAACGGAGATAAAAAGAACAGGGTGACAGGAATACATAGACTACCTTTTTATGAAAAAAAAAATAATCGTACAAAGCAATAGTATCAGAAATTCAATTGTATTTCATTAAACTTCGGTACTAAGAGATTCGATTTAAATATTTTTGTTATTTCAAGTATATCGTTGACTATATCATCCTTTCCCTTGAAATTGTTCTTTTAAATTTGGCTCTTTGGCATCAGTATAACCGCACCCACAGCAACAATAAATTTTAATACCCGGATGTTACTGTATCTAATTACGGAGAAACTTTTTACTCGCTTACCATAAAGGAATTTATTTTGTTTCGCTTTTTCCACAGTTACATTACTTTACGGTTTTGTAATGTAAATATGCGCGGGAAAACTTCGAAGTCGGCCTAATTAATGTGCCCTTAAATCTTTTTAGGCCGCCATATTTTATTTAGAAGTGGATATGTAAAACTGACGTTAAAGAAACATTTTTTTGCTACCTTTTCTTGTATATTTTTAAGTGTCCGAGATTTAATGAGGTCTAAATTTATTTTCTTTGCCATATCAATATAAATCCGTTTTCATTTTCCATATTTATATTTTTAATGTAATGGGTTCTTGCGATTTTATAAGAAATTATACCGTTATTTCGACTAAGTACTATGTATCCCAATCACGGTGAGACTACAATGGCGAGAAATAACGTACTATATTTTACATACAACTATTATACTACTTGTTATAAATTTGAAGTATCTGTCTGTAACTTTAAAGATAAATAATTAACTAACTAAAGATTAATAATTAAGCGGAAAACGAAATCTATGTCACACCACACCACAAAACCTAGCATCACAATGTCTTTAAAATTACTGTCTCCATGCCTTTTTTGTTCCGAAGCCAGTGGATGGTTGTTGCTGAAGCTTTCAGAGATCTTAGTGTGGTATTTAATTTGTTGTCTCCTAAATAAAAACTATGGCTTTACAATTGTTCTCTGTTTATCAAGGTATCAAGCAACAACTGCAGAATCGACTTTGACGAGAATAAAACACGGCACAATGATATTACTGAAAATGTCAATGGTATCCTCTGAAGTCCTGTAACAGACGCTCTTTGCTTGCTCGTAATTTAATTTCAGTCTGCAAGCTTACTGGATTTAATCTCCGAAGAATCTCTGACCTATTTAATGCAGCTTAGTTCAGTAGTTGTCCCAAAACTGAAGGAGGTTTTATTGTGATAACGTTCTTTCAATGTTTGTGTTAAGTAATTTTTGTAACGTGTGTTGGATCTATAGTAATAATCTTATCGAATATATAAGCGCAGCATATCGCCATCTTGATGAAAATAACAATTTCTTCTTCTAATCTAAAATGAGAGGCGATATCTTCAATTTAAATAAGATTTTAATTATTATTACGGTGTATTAGCGTGTACACCGGGCAACCGCAATCGATCGAATGACCCTTTGGCATGACACGCGCTGCCTTATGCCTTATATACATAGGTGACAGTGGTGGGGCTTGTGTTAAGTTACTTGTCACAAGTCCGGAAATTGATCGAAACTAGCGCCATATAGATCGATGCGCCGTCAAATATTTTTTGAAATTTAAATTTTGTCTGCCAATATATCTGTATATCTGTTTGTTTACATTTATAAATAAAAACACTTAACAGATTCATATAATTCTTGACATATTTGGAAGGTATATAATGGGTACATAATCTGAGATACCTTTAATCTTGGGAAATGGATCGGTACCCACAACATTTCCTGAGCGATGCGAGTGCTAGTTTTGATACGTAATTGAGTAAAAATGCACAACATCAAACTGAATTTCAAACGGACAGTTGAACCAGTGAAAAACAGTTTCTGTACTTGCACAGCCAATTTGAAATAAAGGCAATGTCAACGAACGAATATTTGCTTCACCCAGCTAAATCCCGAGTGTACTTATGCGTGGCAGTGGGATTGTATACCTATCTAATTAGCTACAAGGAAATTTTTCTAACCGCTATCTTTATACCCCTAATGCTCTAATAAATAATAAATCCATCTTTTATTCTGTTTGTCTGATCATTTGTGCGCGCTAATCTCAGAAACGTTTAACCGATTGCCTTATGGTTTTCACTAATGTGTTGTAGTAAGCGTCACTTAACATTTAAAGTTTAATTTCAATCCGTCCAAAAATATATTAATATATTTCTAATTCACAGAATGAAAAAATCCAATCCTAATACATTGCAGGTGCTATTTCTAACCGTAAGGCGTAATTTTACTGAAGCGAAACGAAGGCAGTTTAGTCAGTAAAATGAATAATATATACATATATATATATATATATATATATATATATATATATATATATATATATATATA
>PDGT01000016.1:37442-82163 GCA_003671415.1 Megathymus violae | reverse complement strand
AACGTGTTTTAGTAATAGTGATAGAGAGCCAATTACAGATACCGGTTTCTATTTTGCGAAAAGTGCCTCAGCGCCTTAGGTGTTAAAGATGTGCGTGGCGGAGATCACTTTCTCATGCCGTCACGTTACCACTTCTCGCGTTACAATAGTATAAAAACAAAAGCCCTTGTTACTGACAAAAAGCTATGCGTCAGATGCAGTGCCGTATACTCATATATAAATCTGAAAACAGACCCGAACACAATTGTTATTATGTTAGGCTGTAAAGAAACCTTGGAAAGCTTACGCACGAACGAGCGGGGTAAGCTCAGTCAAGTATAGTAGCATGACTAAATTCATATGACTTTCAGTAACGTAGTGTTGTGTACGCAAAGTTAGTTCCTCCAACTTACTTCATATTGCGGCAATAGGAACTTTGAGTACCTTCAGAAAACTATATTTCGCTGTCGTGCCGTACGAAATATTTTACACGTGCGTATGATTATTGGGTATTTCGAGAAATTAACAATGAAGGTAATAAATAACCAGTCCGTACGGTTGTTCAGCTCTGTATGTGCTAGGGATATATCGATTTATTTTATGAGATCTCAACAGACAACTTGCCAACGTGCAAGATGTTCACTAGTTATCTTGAATGTCCACCGAAAAATGAATTTATTTACTAATAATAACATAAATTATTTTTTGCTACACCATGGCTTTTTGATGTTGATTTTTCTTTTACTAACAAGAATGATATTCAAAAACCGTATTTGAGTTACACTGATAGGATGTCACAAGCTATCGAACTAGAAAATTGGAAACGTTGAACTGTCTCGACGTACGATTGTTGGGGACCTCAGGATGAAAAGTAAACGTGAAGACAAGAAACGGTTCCTGGCTAAAGATATAACGGCTTATTCAATACACTAATCCTAAAAGAATCAAGATTGTTATCAGAGTGATCTATTGCGTTGTTGTATTAACACAGATAATTCGGAGTAATCATGCAATTAATACTAAGTAATAGGGCTAAGAATATTAAAAAATTAAGTACCGAAGAGCCTGATATATTTGAAGTAAAATATAAGTATTTCTTATATTTTTTTTTTCAATCAGTCTTTAGTCCATTACCAAAACCAGAAAAGTGATTTTATTGAACAACATATACAAACTACAATTAATAATTGTTATAGTATATTCATTACCACTCCAAAGGCTTCGATTCAACATAAAAAAGAGGTTTTTTTTGTTTAATTTGTTAACTAATACAAGCAAGTATAGTAACTAAATTAAATAGAATTCTATCGTTCCGCAATTGATATTTGTTAGATAGAACATTAAATAATTCACTCAACAACAGGAACTATTACAGGTAATCCATCTCGTCTTAATATGATGCATGTTATTGTAATCCCTTCTCAGGTAAGTGCTCACTATTTTTTGGTGGACTCTAGTTCTAGTTTTACAAAAACTATAAAAAGGCACCATTGACATAAGTACAACATACGGGTAGTCAACAAATTTATCCAAACCTATCCAGAAAAATTCTCAACATCATACGATAACAAAATTTATTGTATAGTTTAACGCAACAAGTGCAGAAGCATACTAACAAATAATTTCTTTTAATATCTAAAAAAACACTTTTATTATCTAAGATTAACCTGTGCTGTTACTAGCAGTATTTCACAAGCAAATATACCGGACCACGGTTTCAATACATATTTGCGGACGGAAATTGAAGAAATTATTCACAAGATCGAGCTATGGGGGATCCGAAGTTGGAATGGCTCTCGCATTCCTCCCTCTGGAAGGCAAACCAATATTATTTGTAAACATTGTATTTATTTGTACACATAGTAACGGTTTGTACTAAGTAAACTGAACACGAATGAACTCTTGAGGTCCAACCTTCACACCCTAACCCCCTCATTGGGTGTTTTGCGAGTTTTTTGACCTGAAAAGAAGTAGCATCGCTAATATTATTATTCGCGTATACAATATTTTGGCTGTCATTTGCTGACACAGCCTATCGAACTTATCCATAATCTCATCTTATCGGTATTATACACCGATGTTGTTTTTCATATTAAATTCTTAATATATTTGCGAATTATATTAACAAGAAATTGTAACAGTAGCAATATAATTTGCTTACAGTCTAGACAACTTGAGTCATTTGGACGTAATCGAGTTAGGCGTTGTCGGCGGTAGAATAGGTAAGCGTTTATGTTAACATTTCTTGAAAGTCACGTGGGTCACGGTTGTTTTTGTTAGATAAGTCCATAAACCATGTTCCGACACGCCTATGGGCGCAATAAGAACTTACGTCACTTCCAAAACATTGCACCAATTTTTTTCTGAAGCACGAGTATGCAGTACACTCGCCCTAAATCACTAAAGACCCGTGTTATGCAGGGCTGTTAATGGGTTCAAGCATCTGTCACCTACACTTGGTCCAGACGACCTTTGTTGTTTGTAACCCTGCCTACTGTGTGAAAGGTCGCAGGGGTCGTTTCCCGACATGGGCAGATATTTATGTGAGAGAAAAATATGTGTGATTTTAAACTTATGTCATCGCGGAATTTATACATTTTATTATGTAACGGATGCTCACGATACGTTTTATTTACTGCCAAAATTAAATAATCAAACGTATCGTAAGTATTCCTTACATAATAAAATGCATAAATGTGTATATCCATACCTTCCTCGATATTTGAAATCCCGGTCAATGGTATAAATGTGTGAGCATTTTAACAGGAATGTGCAAATAGTTTCCCTATTTCACCTTAATAAAAACATACGTTACTATATTAACTTTAATATCCACAACAAATTGTTTATAAATTATACATTCAACACACAAACTCGAGTTGGTTACGATTTTATTGCATGAAATACATATAAAGTAGATTTATTGCCCGCTTTTGGGTCGCAACCTCGTAACATAAACTAACATTCAATTGTTTAATGTGAAAACAAAATTCTCCTTAAGTTCCAAGTAAAATGTTCTCTGCGTTGTTTTTAATTTATAACTTAGGTTTTATTAAATTTATATATGTAAAAACTAATCGAAAGAGGAACAGAAAGCTTATCTAGTGTGTTAAAATTGTCATATAGACTGCCCGCTGCTAATGTTTTATGTTTTGCTACTGGGAAATTCTTTTCGTTATATTTGTCGAAATTCTCTAACTCCTTTCTCTTCTTCTTCTTCTCTTTCTTTAATTCTAAAACAAAAATAACATTTTTATTTTTACCTCTTAAAGTTATTGGCTCGACATTATCTTAAAGTTAGCTTTGAATGTTAATAGATGTACCGTGTCGTATCTATTCCCCGGCCACCTTTCTTATAGGTTTAAAATTTTCTGTGCCTCTGTATCCTTATCAAGCGTGTTTTCCTTATCAACCGGCAGTTTTATTGTTAAAAAGTTTGGGTTTAGAACTTATTTTAATGCTTCTAATGCATAGAACTTGGTAAGTTTCCAAATTATATATGGAACAAACAAAACCATCTTCTCTAATTTTTTTTTTATGAAATCATTTATTATATTATTGAATAAGGTAAAAAGGTACACTAGTTATGGAATATTTTTTCAAGCAGTTAACTTCTCCAGTTAACTCCAATGGAGTACCTTGAAGGAGTACTTCCAGTAGTAAGTTAAAAGATCGTCTTTCTTCTTTTTGGCACTACACATTGGCATGTTTTCAATTTATATGTGTTACACTACAGTTGCAAAAAATGTTAACGGTATTCTATCGTATTGCTTATCTCGGCAGATCACTTACCATACACAAGACGTCGAGCTATAAGCTCATTATCTCGGTTCACACGTTAATAAACATTAATCCACAAAATAAACTTATTTAAAGGAGCATAATGCACACTTTTGTTTGTTGGCGCTACATTGCAATTTAAGAACTTTATGATTTCAAGAAGGAATGAAATTTTTTATGTGGTGCGATTTCTGTCTTCCTAGAAATATGAGAAAAAACGCTGTATTTAAAAGAGTTATGACACCAAAGTTTTTAATTTTTGGTTTTCATTGTTTTCGCAACTAGCGTGAATTATTGCAGCGTCAAATTTAAATTTAAGATTTGATTATAGCAATTAGTATATAATAGTATTTAGTATATAAAAATTTAGATAAGCCAAAACCCAAAAAGAACTTTTACATTTTGTACGGTCACCTAGTCTCAGTAATAGAGTAATTAACAGCTGTGATCATGATATATTTTTTTATGTTAATAGTCGACAAACGTGTAGATGAGTCACCTGATCGTAAGTGGTCACCGACGCCCATGGACAAAACCAAAGGTATCACTGATACGTTGTCGGCCAGGAAATGAAAAGATGATAAAAAATAAATTACTGGTTCTCAAGCCCCCAGCCGGAACACGACGAGTCGTTTGGCGGCTGACACAAGCATTAGGGTGGTATCTAACCAGGCAGGCTTCACGGAAAGATAATATATAACTTTAATTCCTCACCGCTTCTCTTAACACATATTCATGATCTTTAATTCTAAACTATCTTAAACTCTAAACTATCTCAAGAATATACATTAAATGTACATTCAAGTCCCTAAACCAAACGCATGGGAAACTCGAATCAAAGTTCCGCCCTTGTTATTGCCAAACGTTGACACTAATGGTCTTCAAACTTATATGACGCTCTACCACAACGCTTGGTCTCTTCGAACTCTGATATTGGTACTCGCCAGTGATTTATGTTACAAATTGCCCTATATTATATGTGACACACGAATAATAATAACACAAATGGAATTCCACACCACTGTGATCTATTTTTAGTGTATCTAGTTCCTTTTTAGGCTATATTACATCTCTATACATATATGAAGTCATTTCATTGCGTTTATGTCGTATTGTATATTGTGACATATGTGATGATACGAAGTTATTAAGTACTAGTGGCCAGTCCATCCGGAATTATGTACCTTTAAAATGGTAAAATAATTATTCAGATAGATGCCGAGGTTCCGGATATTGCTTTCCGGATATATACAACCAACCTACCTTGCGCGTGGTTGCACCCTTTAAGAAATTTTCCGGGGTCATTTTACCCCTCAGTTTAAACCTAATTGAACTCGTGCGTGTAGATAGATTTGTTGGCTAATTCGCTAGCTACAACGTTCCCTCTAGAAGTGACGGAGGACCAATAATAATAGTAAGTTATCGTGGCCGGCAAAGCGTCTGTGATACCTTTGGAATTGCCAACGTGTATAGTTAGCGACAACTACACACCATTTTGTGCGCGTCTGATCATTTATCGGCAATTAATATAAAAATAAAAATACTTTAAAATTGTAGTGATCATCCATTCCGGATAGTTAGTGGATATCTATAAAGTTATAGAAAAGGGACAAGAGACCACTTTGAAACTATTGGTTTCTCACTTATATCCCTATTAATGTGCCTTAGAAATCAAATATTTTCATCTCTCGATTTTGCAAACGCATCTGAATAAAGTGATCCTCACGATATAGACTCTAGTAATTTATGTATTAATACAAATGACGTATTCGGCGACACGAACGTTAATTTCGGTATCGAAGTTCCCAGCTTACGACCCTAAATCACACATCCCGTTTTGATATTTGCATAAAGTTGTTAAATTAATGTATGTACGCTCACATACCTGCAATATGTACGCTCACATACCTGCAATATGTATGCGTTGCAGTACTTTTAATGGGAAATTTTATAAATAAACTATTAGTTGTAGTGGAGAATAAAATATTTAGCTTGAATTGTGAGTGATAAATGTATGTTCAGACATTAGTATAATTCAACATTCATGATAAGGATTTAGTTGCAGGGCCGCAACGCAAACTGAAAATTTTATGTACATTTCTTTCTTATGCTTATTAATATACAACAAAACTGTAAACTGCAAGATTCTGTGAAGAGGGTAGAAAATAAATGTTTGAATTCGGATATTGCAAAAAATTTAATATGTTTCCGTTTTAGAGAAGTAAAAAATAAGAAATCCAAAAGCTATAAGAAGAGAAATGTTAATATTAGTTTACTAAAATAAATTATTCATAATTTTTATTGTCTGACAAAAATACAGAACAGCAGTTTCGAAGGCAAAACGAGAACGGTTTACTGACAAAAATTAATTACATCTGATGTCTTACGTCGATTAAGTGGTTGAAAAGTTAAAAACATCGAACGCCATCTAAAGATACTGAAACTAAGGTTTAAACTTCATGAGCACTTCATAGACTATTCTGTTCTTCAAAATATAATCACTGCGCATTTTTGTGGTCCATAAATGTTTTTAAGTTCCGTTACGTATTCGTTTGTTCTGCTTTGTATTCGCATTGTAATTCGGCAGTTTAGACACGTGTACAAGGGATCTATTTGGGCACACGTACAGTGGATCTATTTAGGCACGCGTACAGTGGATCTACATATTTAGGCACGCGTACAGTGGATCTATTTAGGCAAGCGTACAGTGGATCTATTTAGGCACGTGTACAGTGGATCTATTTAGGAACGTGTAAAGTGGATCTATTTAATAACGCATACCAACAAATATAGCATTTCCTTGTACACCAAACGACAATTGCCGAGAGTCATAAAATCAAACGGACGGATTTTCAATAATCTCTGAACTGTAATCGTGCATAGGTTTGCAGCATTACACCCAAATCGTCATTATTAATTTTGATATTTGTATTATTTTTTAACCAACTCTAATAATCTTGTTTCAGGTACGATATTCCGGGTCGAAGTAACATGGGCAGCACGAGCGAAGATACCGCTTTGTTCGGGTTCTGATGCAAATATTTGCCCCTATACTAGTATTTGTTCAGGCAGGAATATTGTGTGCGGAGCCTTTGTAAATATCTTAATTTGGGACTGTTGTTTTAATTACCAACCCCAAAAACAAATTTGCACAATATTGCCTATGAGCGACTCATTGAAAGTATTTGAGACTGCCGATGTAAAGGGGCATATGTGTCCTTGAATACATCAATCTCCTCTGCTTTGCATACGGCTGGTCGATGGACAAGACAATTTCTTCAAATTACCCCTGTCGTAGGTCGCTGCTCTTGATAGCGCACAATATAGTCTCAAAGTTTTCGGTGATATGATTCTTAACCTGGCTAGCTAATAACTTCTTCCTTCTCCAATCAAACGTTAAGTAGTTTGGTGTAACTCAATGAGCTAGACAAGACGCTAACAAGTCATTACCGCTTTGTTATACATGAAAATAACAATAAAATAGCAACGAATTTACACGGGCTTTTGTATCAATATGAAATCTATTTTTATATACGGCTAATTTTAATTCTTTAAACTATCCTAGCAACATTCGATATACTATAGGGCGGTTAAGCCGTTTCTTTATTGTTCTACTTACTTTTTAGTGAACAGTTTATTGGGAAAATAACATTTATTGTGCTTTGACATTGTATTGTCATTAATAATTTTAATTACACGTTCATTTTAAATAATTTGAACGTTTATACGTGGATAAATATTTAATTATATTCATGCCTAACTATATAGAGATAACGATAATATACAGCGCTTTAAAAATATTCTCTTAACTACTACGAATCTCAACAATGTGTAAAATAAACGAATTGGTACCTACGGAAAATTCTAGCGACATTCCTCTAATACACCCTGTATAGTTGTTCTCTATTTAGTACGTTTAATATAGTTATTGCGTGAGAACAAAAGGTGAGGTGTTTCGCAATAAATAAATTCATTAAATTCGCACAAACGCCTCCCACAGGTGACGCGCTCTGAAATTAAGTTTACACGGAAGGCTCGCTTCCTGAAACTTAACACGAAACAGCTTTTACAATTAATTTTCAAGAAATTTAACGAAATATATTTGAGAAATTCTAAGCATTTTTTATAGATATTGACATTATTACGTAAAAGTTATTAATACTTAATAGTTATATGTATTTGGTGCAATTATTGCATTATAAGTTACCTAATAATATAATAGGGCATTAGTTGAAAAGACCTTGTCGTTTCTTCAAAAAATGAGACGGTTCTCAAAAAAAGGGTAAACGTTAATAAGTTTTACGTAGGCACTACGAAGCTGCTAACGCAGCATCAGCAAATACTAACTAATGTTTCAACTTCACTCACTACCAACTAACGGCGCAACAGTGACGCCATAGTGTAAACGGTATCTTGAATAAAACATTTGACTCCGGATATCGGTTCGCGAGTGCCAATAAACCGCTTGGTTTGTTTCAGCCTCTCGTGAAATTTAAATTGTAGCGCTTTACAAATTAGGTATTCAATTAGTGAGTACCATTTGCCAGCGCAGGCAGCAGTTTAAAATTTTTCTTTCCATGCAAATTTTCCAGGTTCAATTGCATTTTGATTGTTGAAAATGTTAGGTACCAGAATGCAAATGGTTTTTTTGGGTGGTATGTATTCAAGAATTCCTGGCGGTTACAATGACTATAATACTAATACTATAATACTATAATAATTTAAATACTACAATAAACATTTAAAATTATAAAATTACCTATATAGCCCGCTCCTATGTTAAAGTCTGTTTTAAATTACATTCTGCTTCGAGTGTTACATATGCATAGCCTATATTATGCACAAGGCCCCTTTATAATGGCGACCTTTTCAAATAAATAATTTTGTTCTTAAAGCAAACTAAGACTATCAGTGTTAACACGTTAAACTAGCCTTGCGATCCATGGTGCTTAATGGCATGTAAAAGTCATAGGGTATTAAAATTATAAGAGTAACTATAACGTATTAAGATTATATTATAAATGTAATGTTGTTTTAAGTGTCTGAAACAATTTTTTAAGTATTTATCTTCACTGTAAGTTACATAACATTTGCCCAACATTTTACAAATGCATAAACAATAAGTACACAAAGATAAAAAGCTAATTTTATACCCTCCATTTACAAATCATTACTCATCAATACAAATGGATAGTCCGTCCGGAAACATTCAAAATGTCCACCAAGGATATATATCGCTGTACAGAAGCCAACAACGTTCTGATTTTAAATATGCAGAAATAAACAATAGGACAGGCAGAATATTTGAAGAGGGAATAAAATCAAGTGCAGGCAGCACAACGATATTACGGATGCACTTACTTTACGGAACATTGAATTTTCTACAAGAAGCAGAAATAGAGTATGAAGGGAAAATTGAAACAATTTCATAAAAGCTTTGGCGTTCAGCGAAATTGTAAGGAAGTTTCATATTGGAATCATCTTTAGCTTTTAAGGCTTTTGTTGTTCCAGGAACTGCGGCTTGATAAGCACGGTGTTTCTTTATTTATTTATTTTATACATACAAAATAAACGTGTTTAAAGTATAGGAAAGAAAATAAATGCGAAAAGTTTGTCCAAGGGCATAACTTATTCCTTATCAGAAATTTCTACCGGTAAACCCAAAAAGTGGAAAAGTGATACAGTGGGGCAAACTTACTGTGTACCTTAATAATATATATATATATATGTACAATAGGTGCACAAAATATTAAATGATTTTAAACCATTCTAATAGATATTTATTTTATACGTATTATAATTACTCGTAGATAAGATAAATTATTGTCATCAAGACCTAAATAGAAATTTGTAACGCTTATTTTTAAATACCGAGAATGTTCCAGAATCTTACAGTCGAAGGTAACCACAACTTAGCCATCTGAACTAAACAGGAATAGATATATACGCTGGACATGTGTGTAGGAAACTTCAGCAGAGTTTTCAGGTGTCACCTGCATGATACTCCTGGAGGATGTGCAAAGATAAATCGATTTCGAATGTAAATTTGTTAAGAAGGACAATGAAAGATCTTACAAAGTAGAACATAAAAGTGGAGTCTTTCTTCAAAATCGAATTGCGAGCCACTTGATATCTTTGAGAAATTGAGATATTCGATAGAACTTTTTAGTCTAAAAATAAAGTTTATATGGGAGGTAGGTTTAATATAAGTTGAATCAATATATGATTTAATAAAATTTTTGTTTTGAAGGGCAGGAAATTACGGAGTCTTCTCAGCGAATGCAAGGAGATGTGTATCTCTCAGCTGACTTCAGTGATAAGATAAATAAAATAAATATTTACTTTTGAAGATAAATTACTATCAAATATAACTCCCAAGTTCTTCGCTGTACCAGTATAAGTTATAGATATACCATCATAGATTTTTTTTTAATATCTTCCTCGTTTATCAGGGAAAATTAAAAATGAGACACTACATTTCTAAACTATAAAATTGTCAATTCTGCTAGCATGTTCGATTTAACAGGACCAAAAGCTTGAGAACATATGAAATTAGTTATTATGAATTTAGTACTGTAAAAAATTAAGTTATTTTAAAAATTGTCAAATAAGTCCTCTAGAGGCTTAGGGGACTGGGGTTTTGGGTTGGATATTTCATTTAGTAAGCCTTCACGCCTTTACGCAAGAGATATTCTAATAATCGTGTAAAATGAATGTAGCAAAAAATATCCGTGGGTATAGATAGGTCTATATAATCTGTACGTATGCATGTCTATACGTTTTACGTTATGGAACCTTTTAACGAATTCCGACTGAGACTTGACAGAGTTTTTCTTTCATCTTCATCGTAATCGTCTTTAAGTTGATTAGTAGTTTGCTTTGCTGGGAACATATTGTTACGTGTCCTTCGAGAAGCTTCGCAACAATATCTTCTTTATTCACATATTATATCACATTGTATATTCACATATTATATCACATTGTATATTCACATATTATATCACATTATATCAATTAATGTTTTTTCTCTATTCCTACCTACCTATCTTATCCTGACGATAAATTAGTTGGCTGTTGCAAAAATTGTAACTACCATCATATGTTATAGCAGGAATTTGTTGCAAAATAATTCAATTTTTACTTGCACTCGTATGTAATTCTGCATTACATTCCTCGTAACAAAATTGAAAATTATTGTTATTTCCCTTAAAGCACATTGAGCGACCACCGATATTCCCGTTTCCTGAATCTTAAAGGTACGCATATTTTAAAAGTTTCCAGATTCCACAATTTGCTGTGCCCGGACAAAGGATGCTCCGGCACAGAATTGTCGTAGAGAATCCTCATCTGAGCCCGTCTCAGGCTCATTTTCATAATTACTAAAGATATGGGCTTATTTACCTTTTCAGAGAATCTCTTTTGATGAATAGTTAGACTAGATGGATGGATTTAATTAGCCCGTTTTGATTTTTGTTTTCACTGAATTCATTTTGAACTAGTGACACAATCTCACTTATCTTCGGAGTAAAACAACTCTTATGGTCCAGAATAGTACTGGGTGTACTGAGGCAATTGTTACTAATTTATTTTTGGGCGTTTGAATACCCAGGGGACCCAAAAATAAACATTTATTTGTGACTTAAATGCTAGCTCGCGCTCCCTTCTGATTCCCAGCCGACGCATTGTTCTGAAGAGCGAGGTCACTATTAGCTAGCCTGGGGATTTTTGAAGTAAGGTAAGAACAGGAGTTCTTATGCCTCTATTATGGCTGAACGACTGCCATCGACCACGATAGCATCTGGGACCAACGGCTTAATGTGCCCAAAACAACGGTAAAGCTTAAAACTTACTACTAGCAGTATCCAACTATCCATCCTCCTGCAACGTCTGAACGTTGCTTAACTCTGTCGATCGAGCTTTACACATTTTAAAAATAAATGTATTTTTCCTAAAGTTGTCAAAATTTCTCGTTTTTTTCTGAAATTGTTTTGCTTTGGTGGTTGAATTTGGGTTGTTCTTGGTTTTTATAGTATGCATTATTCCCCCTTCATTATTTAAAATTATTTTCATCAGAATTACCTTTTTTATCCGGTGTACGAAACCGTAATAATTATATCATTTTGTATCTCCAACTTCAACTTACCTAGAAACAGAAATTAATGCACCATTCCATATGTTACAATTTCTCTCACTAGCGAGTTCCTCCCTCAGTCTTATTATAAAACACCCTTGAAACTCTTGTATGAATGCGGTGACCTAAAAACATAATGCCGGTCACACACGTAACGACACTGTCCATGTTGTACGAAGAATGAACCAAATATGTACGAGACGTTCATAACAATTATGGTAATACTGTAACAAAAAACATGTGTGTTTTGCGTACTATGTACACGTTTACACATGTAATTACTATAAATATTTAAATAACAATTGTAATTCGACGCTTTTATGGCAATTCTCAGTAAGCGACATTTACAAAATTTTACCTAAGATTAAGATAAAATTTAAATTTTTGTAAAATAAAGTCATACAAAAAGAATTCGTTCTAATCGTACTATAACCAAGCGACAGTTGCACTGGTTAAAACGTAGGAGTCTAAACCAAACGACATAAAAAAAATACTTTTTTGAATAATAAATAATTCAAGATAATGTTACGTGTCAGTATTCACGAGTTCCAGAAAATAACAAAATAGTTTTGCAGAGACTTAATTACATTGTAAATCACTGTTAGCAAACACACAATCCAACACTAACAGTCACAATTGCACACTCGATGATCCCTGGTATTTCGCTGATGAAGAGATCTCTTAGCTACCAAATTCGAAAACCAAATGAGGCGCGTGCGGCCTTACCCGCTATTTATATCTTTTTCCGGTTTACTAGAGTGTTTTACGCGTTTTTCGTCAAGAATTATTAAAAAAATACATTTTTCCGAAATAATAGGAACATTCTACAACATTGACTCTTCTAGTAGTGACCTTTTTATGGCGCATCAATGTTGTTTTGCAATTCATTGCCTTTCCCTCAGATTTTCGCAAACCTTCGTAACAATAGTAATCGAATATCACAGCCTATTCACAACTGTATTCCTAAGGGCGTCATTGATACGTTACCAAGAAGAAAGTGATTAACTCACTTGACTGACTCTCCAACATTGCAAGCGGCACACATAGTAAACATTTTACAGATATTTTTAACTACTAATAATAATATAAAACTACTAATTAAAAAAAAAGGTAAAATTACCTGCCATGTACTTAAGAAATTTACGCCGACACAATTATGCTTCGTGTTGAAAGTTTTGGGGGTAAATATTTGTAAATACGTACAATCCTTTTGATTTATTGTTAGGACTTCTCGGTCTTCTTAGGTTCCCATTTGACTACAGCCTAGAAAAGATCGGCAAACGAGCTTAATTGCTTAAAAGAAAAGGTAAAATTTTATTTAATCCACCATCTTGTAGATGAAGCTCCCAGGTGTGTCAAAATTTATATGAAATACAAGTCTGTTCTCCCTTTTGGATCTGGGCTACTGTGACGATGATGATCGAATTGTGTCCGTTCATTCCACAGCAAATTGCAGTGCGAGCGTTCAATGGTGTGCCAGGACAATTAACATTATACTTCATGTTAATTAAAATTAATAAATGTGGAAGGTAGGAATATCTAGATATTAATTGTTTATACCGATTGAATATTTTTGAAACATTTAACATCACAGGCTTTAAGAGCTCTACTTCTTCACTAGCAGTAATGAATTCGTATTTGTAATTGCTATCCTCCCCTTGGGTATTTGTTAATTAAACACTAACGACTTATCCACGCTTCGCTTCGAGAATTATAATCCTTAAATTTAAGTACCGCACAGGTTCTAAAATTTAAGGATTATCATGAAGACTTACAAACTAAATACCACGGTGAAATTTATATAATTTATATGTATATCTATTTGTATATACATTTACTATAATCTATATATTTATATATCTATATAACGTTAAATGTATGTTTTTAAAGTACCGACATATGATTAACGAAGCCGTTACACACAGTCTATGTTTGAAAAATTTGCCCAGAAGTTTCTTGCGCAGTTTATTTTTTTAATGTTGAAAGTACTTTTCGAAACAATAGTAGAAACAGTAAATAATGTGCATAAATTTTCGGTATTTTTATTATTTGTGCTTTAACTACTTATATAAATTATCCTTATACAGTAGGTAGTGGCCCTGTCTGCCAAGCGAGGAGTCCCGGGATGGACTCCCGACCGGGGCAAAGGTTTAGGTCACAAACAAATACTCTCCGGTCACGGATGATGTCATATTTGTGTACGTCCATACCGTCCGCAATACATTATGTATCGTAGTCCTTATTTATTTATTACTTACATGAATCGAACATAAATGATACCATATCTACAAAATTTCGAGTGGGTTGTTGATATATTTGTTAATATTATAGACTTCCCAACATAGCGCCAAATTAACCGTCTTTCAGCTCCCCGAGGCCCCGTTGATGCCTGAACAGAGATTTGTCACAATAGCTTTTTCTTTATTGTCTTACTCCATGATACATCCGAAAGAAAAACGTGTTTCGATATCGACTTTTTTATTTGCTCGGATAAATTTTCCTTGAATCTCTCTCTGAAGTCATTACTCCCGGTTGATTTTCAACGCGTATTTCAACTGAGATTTATTATTTGTTCATATCATCTATTATTCCGTTCAAAAAATCATAGAAAAAGGCTTATTTTGATTGGATTAATTTATAATATTTACTTTTAGTTTCGTTTGCTTCGTGGGAAGGTTCTCTGCCTTTTTGAACTGAAGCGTCAGTGGTGCCTTTCATGTTTCGAAAGATCATTGATCATTTACAGGTTAAGTTATCCAACTGCTCGTTTGTCGGATACTGTCATAAAAATGACCATCTGTTGGTGATCAAAGCGAAAGGTAACGGGATCGATATGTAATATTAATTTTTGTTATTTCATGCAAGTTACTTTTTATACAATCCCACTATAAGATAATATATTAAAACGAAATTATTATTTGCGTGTTTTATTTTTGAAGATATAATTTTACGTGACTATGCTGACATTACGTGCCGGTGTAGTCTTAGATGGCAATGCACGGTAACTTAGTTAAAACCTTCCATGGAGAATTAAATGTATGTCATCATTGCTTCACAATCATTACCAAGATCCTGCCGGACCCGATTCAAAATTTAAAGGGTACGTATTTGTGTGAATTTTAACAAATCAATAAAATAAAATTACAGCAGAGCCTACAAATTTATATAGTAGTATAGATTAATATTAATTCGTTTACTAGAGTTATCAGTTACTTGCCCTTGCCCCTAGTGTGCCTTTGGTAAGTAAGCAAACTTAATTTGGTACTCTACATAAATTGATATAACAGTACGTACCGACACGAATCACCCGGGCTTCCCTAGCTTCACCACTTACACCGTTCAAAGCTTTCATCGATATGTACGTCGACTTGGAAAATATGAAAACGGAAAAAATTACTATTAATTTATAAATGGACTCACCCTTAAAAAGAAGTAATCAACCAACTTGCTTTATAGTCGAACTATCAAGCTCACAATTTAACATTTCTCTAGTGCAATCATAAAAAGTGCTCTTAAAATAGAGGCACAAGTAAAACCAAACAGCAAATTAACCGAGAGAAAATTAACTGTCTACGTCAATATACATCACTGTTTATAGGGAATGACTGAGCACCGAAGGGCGAGAAAATATTTATTCAAAGGCAATTTCACAAGTTTTACTTCAAAAATTTTTCTTTGGCTATTTTTCTTTGATGCCGATATTGAATTCGCATTCATCGCTTTATGAGACCTGTTCCGTCCGTAGATTTTTTAGCTTCTGTGAAGCGTTCCGAGTAGAAATTTGTTTCTCGTTTTCACTGCTCCTTTGTACTGTAATGTCAATTTCGAATATCACCGTTGTTTTATTTTAAGACAATTATTTATTCGCAACTTATACACCAAGCTCTGAGCTCTTCTCTAATTAAAACTATAATTGAACTAGATGTTTAATAAACTTTTAAAGGTCTTTAAACATTTTAAGAACCTTTTAAGACTTTTAAACAACCTAAAGATAATTAAAACAAGTTAATTACGAAGCAAATACCTGTAGTTTCATACAACAGTTTTCTTTTATTATTTAGTTTACATTTTAGTTAGTGATTCATTTATTGATTAATGATTTAGTGAAAATATAAGTAATTTATTATGCAGTAGAAGCAAATTTTAAACGAGTTTTCTTAAAATTCTTCACCTACTTATGATTGAAAACTGTCGGTTTCGATTATATATCATGTTTACGAAATGTCTCTAAAGTTCAAGAAATAGTGACAACTATACAGAGCCGCTTTGCAGCTGTACTAAATTCAACTTAAATTTGATAATGTATTTCACACCGTTCCCGAAAAATAATATTATGACAAATTTATGTTTTATTAAAAAAACAATAAACCAGACTAATTAAGAAACTTCTCCTTTTTGAAGTCCTTTAAAAATATTGTCAAAACATGAACATTTTCTTTTCTTATTCAGACCCTAATTACTCCCGAATGTCTAAATATGTACCTTTCAATTATTTATTTTTTAATATAGTCTTTTCTTACAAGCAAATGTATATAATCCTTTTAAGTTAAATATCAACTGACGCGAAGTTAATACATTTTTTTTATCTTTATGGTATTTAAGGTTGAAAACAACGTTATTATTTTCGGCTTAGATGTAGAATGGCAATTTGCTGTTGACATCTCGCGGCCCAATAGTAGCGGCGACAGGTGAACAGTACCAACGACAACAGTAAACTACTAAATAGCACAATCGTCACTGTATCAGAAGAAGCGTTGTTCGTTTCCTGAGAATTGATTTATAAATTAATAAATGATTCAGTAAAATTTAGGTCAAAAAATATGTTTATGATATATATGTGAATATCGTAAAAAATTCAGTTTTCCCAATCATTTTTACAATTATTGTTACTATTCTCTATCGGAAAAACAGACTCGTTCACATGTAATTCTACATCCCAGACTATTGTTGCTGCCTTAACATCCATTGCAACACTTGATTTCAGTCGAACGGACGTCAGCAATCGTTGTTGCAACGTATCGGCTATATACGTATATAATAGTTATGTGAAACTTACTGTAATACTACTTAAGTAAGCAGAGTCACATATAAGATGTTCAGTTTTCTGGTTGTACATGACTATGTTTCTTTCTGCAAGTACCAAAAATAAGGATGATGTATATGTAATACATTTGTTGATTTTGCATCTTATATTAAACTGTAATAAGCATTACATATTACCCCTAGCTTAAAATTTTTCTGCCTATTTACATCTCATCAAATCTTCTATTCTTCAACTGTGATTATCTTTAACTTTAACTTGTTCTTTTCTTACATATTTACATACGTTTTGTCTTATTTCATCCTTTTTTGTCTTTTTATTTTTTATTGTATTTGTAGACATCAATTTAACTTCAATCGCTATAATTGTATTCTTTATAGGTACGTCTTTTTGTGTAACAAAAAATATTAATTGCTTGAAAGGCTTTTTATTTAAACAGCCAAGCATACTTTCAGACACCCAAGCAACATCTTAACAATGTTTGCGATGAGTCTTTTCCGGCGCGCCACCTGTGCTGAGGATACGTAAGAAACGGAAAACAATGAAAAACAAATACTGAGATAGATGCAAACTGTATTTGAACGTAACAATGGGAGAAAAAAGATCATTCTACACTACAACAAGTAAGATAACTGTTTGCTTTCGCTGAGACGCTGTCACCACTAATTTACGAGTGCCTTAGTATTACTATTAGTCGCCTAGTGGTCGATATTCGACCATAATTTATTTAAATTTTAACTTAAACAGGCAAACAACAATAACAATTTTGAACATTATTAACGTTCTGTAATATAATTCGTTTTTATACTAAATCTACATTACTGTGCAAAATTTCGTACTCTTCCGTTCGCTTAGTTGTCGAAAAAGAATATAAAGTTTTTGCTTTACGTATTTATATATAGATATATTAATTTGAAGTGATGATGGCTCCTTGAACGAAAAAGTCATATGGATTCGGTGTGGACTTTCTTATATTATTGTTATCTGTGACAGCCTTTAAAGTGTGAAATACTAGAATTTTACAAATCATCTCATTATAGATTATTGACATTTTCGAACTGCGTGTAAGATTGTGTACACTGTCACACTAACTACCAAGAAACTAAGAAAATGAATCGACTGCCGTACTGCATAGTAAGTGTGAAGTTTGCAACTTCCAAACCAAATAATATAACAGAATCATTATTATTTATGAGTAATGTAACGATACGCAATAAAAGACAACGATCCATAATGTGACTTCCTAATTGAAGGAAGCGCAGACTAAGTTCCCAGAATTGCAAACTCCATTATCATAGAATTAATTCTAATTTCTCGAAATTCATTACAATAACAAAAGAACTCGAGCAGGACATCGACCTTGTGACGACTTGTCGCACCTTGAAACTTGCCCCTATCTACGCTTTTTGAATGTAAATCAAAATCCGAAAGGGCGACCCCAATTTCCCTTTGATGTGATAATTTAGGGGGCAGCGACACCACAAAATCCCTCATGGACTCACATTAATTTTAACCCGACAGCCTGTCTGTGTAAACAAAGTTAAAATTATTTTCGTTAAAGAATTAACAGAATACGTTATTCATACAAACGTTTTTAAAATGTTAGATGGAGGTAAAGACCCTATTTAAGGCTTTTATTAGTCAGCGGGAATACAGCCTAAGAGCTGCTACGCCGTCAAATCCAACCGCTCTGATGTGTACAAGCTGTGTAATGGAAAAGATGAAACATTGTGAAATGTTTTTATTAGCCTTAACGAGGTCGGCATTCTACCGAAGGTATGTGTGTGACGGTTACTTTGACGTAGGCATAAAGGAATAATTATGTAAAACACAATATTACCTTTAAATATTTGATGATTTTTTTTTATTTACCACTTTGACGTTCACGGATAATGTGTAGGTCAAAAAATTTGAATCTTTCACTTTTAACTTTATTTAAGGGTCATATTTATTATCATCAACACAAACCATAACAGTCTTATTGCTGAGCTCGGATAATGGGTAAATTCTGTTTCAACACGCTGAACCGAGTGCAGATTGGTTTACTTCGTATAGCTTTGAGAATATTATGGAGGTAGGAAGGTATTTTCTCACGATTTTTTACTTTACCAAAGGAAATAATAATCGATTTAGAAACATAAGAGAGGTGCTATCAGGTTTTATCAGCGATCTTCTACATCGAAGATCCGGCTTAATCTGTTCTTCAGGTTGCATTACCGACCTCCCCTAGGTTGGTTTGATTTCAAAGATGCATGGCGCCACCCTATACGCATAGCTTTCCTTTCAGAATAAACAAGATTCACGTAATTTCACTGATAGATTTATTGTTATGTGTGGAGAAATAGGCCCTTAGAGAATTAGTCGTACAACACAATTTTTCTTTAACCATAAATAAGGGATACTGACAGCGAACAAGAAATATTTTGACATAGTCTTTCTTACAACTGTGCACTAAGATAACATGGTGATATTGATATTGTCGAAATAACAGCGATTGTAGAAGTGCTTTGTAATTCAACCAATTTCCACGTGTTCACAGCTTTTACATGCATTAAAATAAACGAAGCAACGCAGATACTTCGTCATTGATATGATATTCGATGATAGAGAGGAGCGTGCGTTAGGGCGCATGAGACAATCTGAGTCTTTGGCGTTCAGCGCTCAACGATCTCCTAATCGACAGTGGGAAATTTCCAAACACTGTCGTTACGAGGCTTTTCGTTAGCCGATTAGCCGATTCAGAAACTTTAAAAGACTGTCTCTGGTCAAACTACTCGCCTCTCATAACTGACAAATTTTCTAGAACGTTTTCGCTTTGGTTTTCAGTGAATTTTGAATTTCTCGTCGATCTAAAAAATATTGTTACAAAGGAAGGCAAAAACATACATATTAAAAATAAATGTAACTATGATGTCATAATTTAGGGGGCAGCGACACCACAAAATCCCTCATGGACTCACATTAATTTTAACCCGACAGCCTGTCTGTGTAAACAAAGTTAAAATTATATTTTTATATAATATATTATATTTGACAACATAAACAAAAAATTCATCACAATAAAATAATTAAAGAAATTACAAAATTACCGGATAGAAGTTTAACAAGGCAATATTTTAAAACTTACAAGTTTAAACTGAAATTCACTGAAAATGACGTACAACACATTTCATTCCATTTATTCATACTGTTGTTTCATTGAGATACATATTCGTATCACTTAAATGAAATGTACAATTTCGCTAAATAGGTCAAAAGATAAAGTTCACGTAAAATGATCAGTTGAAGTTTATTGGCGCTCAACGCGGGACCACCCATTTGCAAATGCACGCACACATCAGTGCCATTATGACAATGAAGTGACAGAATTTAAAACATTATTTTTACATTTATATTCACTACAGAACAGTACTGTGGGACGCGTTACAAGAACAGAGGATTGTGTGGTATCACGTATAACTATGTGCAATTAATCGATATTGGTTAGAAAAGTTCTGAGTGTGGTTTGATACGACCGATTCATCATCTAGTATTTCTTTTATTAACATAGCCGATAAATGAGCAGACACTATTTATAGTTTACACTAAAAAAAGACTAGGCATACGTGCATCAAAGCTCAATGTGGACTCGAAGCTTCGCTATCAACGCGGGTTGTGAACTCCATTTCCACGTGTCATTGACGGAAGTTATCGAACCCAACGAGCGAAACAAAATAGAGTTGGCCGACTTTACACAGCTACCCTTGCCACCACCGCCCACAACAAAAGGCATTACCGACGTGTTGCCGACCAAGATGGAAACAGGGGACCCGCTTATTATTTGCTTTCCGACATTTTGAAATAATCGTATGAAATGGAATGGTGTTCTAGTTTAGATCAGAGCTGTGTTGCTAACTTTTTAGTAATTTTGTAAGCAATTTCAATTCAAATTTACAAATCATTTACGTTTTGTAAATACACTTTTGGGCGTCATTTTTTATTTCTACTACATGATATAAGATCATCATTTTAGTGGAAAATTTTTAGTGGGTCCATGAATTAAACATGTCGTATTTCACTTGAAAGTCGACGCGTTTATTCGTGGAATTCCATGTAAGTGAATTTTGTCGCTTAAATTATTGCTGTTGCTTTAATTGAATACGTAACGTGTAGATTCCATCTTCATTTTCAATTAAATTTAACCTTCAAACACCCCCGCACTTAGAATCCTTGTGTTGCGGTTGACACGGACATACACATATCAGACAATGAACACAAACAACCGAGCCGAAAACAAATATTTGGATGGCATATAACTGTCTGCCCCGACTACAAATCGAACCTGGGACCCGACGGTTGGCAGGCAGGGTCACTATCAACTGTCAAGAGTTTTGTTCCAACGATATTTTTTTTCAGACTGAAATTTACACGTAACCCAAGTGCAGAAGGAGTATATATCTTTCTTATTCATACTCATGTTATTTAAATGAAAAATAAATAAAAGGCACTCTAAACAAGGGTAATATCGAGAGATAGCTTTCACGATTTCGCATTGAAATATGATGCATCCATCCGGAATGTTCCAGATAATTCCGGTCGATGAGCAGTGACGACGATAATGGCTGTGTTATTTATAAATATATGGATTAGATAAAACACTTGCTGTACTGATATTTCCATAATTTATTATATTGTTAGTTGATAATTATATGCAAGCTTATTATTCTCATATTTTATATCAGTTCAATGGAGATTCTACTTACTTTTCAAAGTAATATATTTTGAAGTAGAGCACGTACTTCCAACCAATTAATTCTAAAATAAAATGAGCCCCAAGATTAAAAAAGTCGCCAAAAACATCACATCGACATATCGCTATTCCCATTGAAAACGAAAATAAACAGTAACCAATTATGCCCACGAAAAAAACGGGTTGAAAGAAAAACTAACCTAAATATTTTCCGGCCCCGAAACATGCTCAATGGTTAAGTGGCGTTGTTGTAATTTAAAATGTATCAGACCCAAGGGGTTGCCTACAATATAAACCATTTTAGAAATTAATTCGTGCAGGTAACATCACCAGGCTGCTTCGGTGCCCCGCGGGTTTAACCCGAGGCTTCAACGAACCCGCAATAATAGCGCAATTCGTAGATCTTGGCTTCTGTAATCGGATCATCTTACCCATAATCAGCAATATAATGTGAATCAATAAATATTACTTGACGATCGCGATTTCTAATTAACAATAAGCTATATTTTGTCAGAAACTAATATTAAACTTTGTAATAATTTTATAAAAAGCAATCATACCTTTGATGAGGATTGAATTAATAACCAGAATAGTGGCCCATACCGAACTAAGTTCGGGTTAAACAATTATATTATTTCCTTTATACAAAGCCTGCGTCCTTCCAGAATAATGTACCTTTCAAATGGTAAAAGCATTTATCAAATAGGTGCCCTAGTTCCGGAGATTACCCTACACACAAACTCACGAAATTTCCAATACTAATATAAACTAGCTCTTTAATATAGTAAGTGTGCTTTACCTTATCTCGGAATATATTTCTACTTAACATTATAAGGAATTATAGTCAAGCAGTAGTTATAAAGAATAAAAAGAGGGGAAATAATTAGCTAACATTAGCCTTCAGATCGTATTTACTTATGAAATATGAACTTATTAACTTGCTTATTATGCATTTTTTTTTATATAATATATACTGATGACTAAAAACCCTAATTATGTTGCCTTATCTCCCTTTCTAACGATGGGATCGTAGTCGTTTCTTCTAGGCGGATAAAAGATACAGACAAAATTATAATTATTTTTCGGATGCAATTTTAAACGCCCGCTACATTTGTTTTGTGGCCTGCCTGACCTCGATCCAGGTTTTCCGCGGGCAAGCTCCACCTGACCGATGCAATCCAATTAACCGGAGATTACACAAATAGGCTGAGGCCCAATTAGTCAGGCTAATCTCCCGCTTAATGTATTGACCCATTTATTATCTATATTTTGTACCTTGCGAGTGTACTACAATCGATATAGCCGAGAGCCACAGATATATCAATGTTAACCAAGTAGCAATTAGGTGTAAAATGATTCTTTTGTAATATTTTTTACTGTCACAATGTGCAGCGATATTTTATGCAGTATGATATGAATGACCTTCACAATTAAAATAATAGAGCAATTAGTTGTAAGGTGAATCTTTTGCAATATTTTTTACTATTACAATTTGCAGCAATATTTTACGTATTATGATATGAATGGCCTTTACACTTAAAATAATGAAATATACACTGAATAGACGTAATTAAGCCCTCGATACACTATTTCTAATCATTAATTCCGGGTATGAAATCTCTTTAGTACCTATTGATTAGAGACGTTATTGATGAGTTTTTAACATACAGTAAATAAAATACCTTTTAATATTTAGCGAAAATGCTATTTTGAACGATATACTTTACTAGTCACGCCACTAATTTGTAAAAAGATAAAGAAAATTTGAATTCAGCGAGTTACAATTTAAAAAAATTCAAATATATTTATTGATTAAATATAAAACACAGTAATATGTCGCAAGGGCCCCTGTACTGGGTTGGTGACCCGTATTACTGGGTGACCCGCTCATCCGCCAAGGCATAACAGAATTGCGACAATCGGTCAGTCTGTCTTGAGACGCCTTGGTCAAGACCTCAAGACGTCAAGACCGTGGAAACTCTGCCCGATCGTACGTTATTATTTTTCTGAAGTTATTTGCTTTAAATAAATGTTTATTTATTTCATAAAAAAAATATTATTAATGACGATTGTAATTTTGGCCAACTAAATATTTTATTTTTATTTTTCTATTTCTAATATTTTATTTTTATTTTATGAATGATGATAATTATTTTTAATATATTTTTTTTAATTTTGTCTGTCTATTTGTCTCTCTTTGCACGAATTACGCGAAAACCACTGAATAGGTTCAGTAGATACTATAAATAATAAACGTTCACACACTCACACTCTCGCATTAGGGTTCCCTGTGGTGCCGGTGACATGGACTCCTACAAATATTCTTAAACACCCTTTAACCGAGAACAAACATTTACATAACAAATAAATGTCTATCCCAATTGGGAATTGAACCCCGGACATTTGCCTCTTCAGAAAGGAACACTACCAGGTTATGTCTTCATGCTACCTGTATCCTTGATACGTCTTTAACCATTAGATATCATCAAAATCTTTGAATGTTGAACGCGTTAATATGAAAAAAAAAATGTAAGAATTGGTATGCAATTCTTACAAATTGATAGAGCGATATAAGAAGTGTTGAAATAGACATGACAAATAGCTTGATAAATACGAGTAACATTTATTTGACTTTCTTGCTATATATGATCCTTATGAGCATATTTACCGTCGCATAAAGTGGGATGATTGCTAACTTTAAATTAACTGTAAATTCCCGTAGCAAAATTCGAATGGATTTAACATAGATGGAATGGCTTAGTTGTATTCCCAAGCCAGAAGTGATTTCGAATGCTAGTTGCCGAATTTTTAATATACATAATGAAATGGAATGAAAGGGAGTATGAGAAAAACTATTAGAAAGATCATTTATTAACGCAATAGAACCGAAAACAATAGTTGTTAGAATTTTTGTCTGTTTATCTGTTTGTTTGTCCGAGCCAATATCAGAAACTGCTTAACCGATTACGTTTTCCTTTTCACTAATATATTTCAGTAAGCAACACTTAATACTTAAAATTCGTTTCATTGCTATCCGTCTATAAATTAATAAATACAAATTATAATTGTAACTTAATTTTTAATTCACAGAACGACCAAAATCCAGTCCTAAAACAATGCATATACTATTTCTAAACGTTTGCTAATCTGTTTATTTAAATGTCTAACCGACTTGCCATATAGCAAAACAGTAGACATAAACGACAAGCAAATCAGTAAAATAAAGAAACAAGACGTAGAAACGACTTATCTTCTGATAATATCAAAGTAATTATTGTTGATGGAATATTCGGAACAAATACTTAAGTACTCACAGCCCGATGACTTGTGTCGGGGTTAAATGATCAATAGAGTTAAGCGACAGCGGGCGCAGTCAGTTGTGGAATGGGTGACCGCTCAAAACTTCTCGAGAGCTTCTCTGCTTCAGATGGCACGTAAAGCTATTTACCCCGCTAATTACCGGTAGCAGTCGCTAAGCCATGTCCGAGAACTTCGAGAAACCTTAAGGACTTCCGAAATTTTAATTAGCTATTATTTTCCACTTGACCAATATGTCCAGTAGATATGGGCAAGTAGCAGCATTGAAAGCTCTAGGCCTCCATGGTTAAAAGGAGAATTACGTGCCCAGCAGGGGGCCGCTACTGGGTTGAAACCATTCGTGGGCGTCGACGGGTTGCTGGTATAATTATGACCAAGAACACTCTTGTCGACTGATGGGGCCACCTGCATACCGGATAATTTTAAAAACATTTCATGTTCGGTCATAAATAAAATATTCCCAGAGCAATCGTATATTTGTACTATGAATTTTATTAACGACAACGAAAATGCTTCCGTCGACTCAAATATACTATTTCAAGCCGTTGGAACATAATGGTGCTTGAATAACACCTGCGTTGTTATCACGCGTGCGACAAATGAGAACCATATCTTCTACAAGGTTTTAATTTAAACCCTGTGATATCTTGTGATTAGAGTGCCAGAGCGGGACATTAGTTACGAGACCAAGAAAATTAGAGTTCCTCTCCTAATACCCCCTTATTGATAACACCATGAAGAATTCTAGGTTATGCAAATTCCAAGATGTTTAGCTTCACGGAAAGTAAATAAATTTAAAGTACGTTAACTATCTGCGTGTATACGTTAACTGCGTGGCCTGAAATCAAATAAAAATTTTAGAAATTCATATAAAAAGTCACTACTTAATGAACAAAACACAATAATTTAACTAGTTACCTATCACTAATAATATTATTTTTATTATCAATTATATTATTAATATATTATTATTACTCAATGTATAATTTTTCAAGCAATCAAATTAATTAACCTATTTAACATCACAAAAATTACGAATAGCCGTTTATTATTTTAATAAAAGAGTAATCTTACACCTACATAACAAAATCATATATTCATTCAGTTCTTTTCATTATTTTTAACACTTTAACATATTACCTTAATAGTCATGGCCATCTAGCATTTCGGTAGGATTCGCCATCTTGCCTGCTCCCTCTCTCATCAGAGCCTTCGCATGGTTTGCTCAGTGTTTTATAGGGATATATTACGCAGTGAAAATTCATAAGTTGCAATTTGGTAAAACACAAAAACTTGAATAATTATCTACCATATAGTCTGTATAAATATTAGTTATTATATTACTTGCCTGAGTCAATCGGTGAATTGCTGTCACACACTACCAAAGGCCTTTAATATGCCAAACCCTAACATAAGATTAGTGATGCAGTATGTTATATGCGCGGCCGACCGAGCTACCTCAGCGCCGCGGTTGGGTCGCACCGGCCGCGGCACACGCTGAGTGCGCTCCTATTTACGGCTTTTTGCTGCAGCACATTCATTAAATTTTAATTTTGTGTTATATTTTTATGTTCCTTTTTTTTAATTTTTTTAATATATATATATATATATATATATATATATATTTAACTTTTGTTTGAGCTGTTATTTATGTGTGCAGTATAAGTTGTAAATAAATGTATTTCTTTCTTTCTTTCTTTCTATCAAACGTTGTAGGGTGTAAAGAGCTTTATTCTTGAACTCTGTTGACGTGTTGTGCGCTGACTATTTTATTATTGTTTCTCGCAATCTTCATATTTCTTCGTCTACGTCTTTTAATGTCACTAACCGACAAACGAGCAGACGGGGCGACACGAACGGAAGTGATCTTCGCCTCCTATTCCGGCTTCCGTGACACCAAACGCGCGAGAAGGAAGCGGGCCACCCGCTAATTACGTGTTACAGCACTTGTCGTGCGAATGTCACAAAGCGACATAGTCCGCCCTAATAAGAACCCCTGTATAATTCACATTCCATCCCCACACAAGCTATAAAAGGAGGGCCTAAAGTATTCGTGTTATTTAAACTACATGACACATGGATGCCTTTACGAAATTTGAATCAGCGTTTTACTTCCCCGACGAAACTATATTTTCAATCAAAAAAGATAAAAAGTTGCACAATTGTAGTTATTGTTAGAACAGAATGTTCCGCTGGTAAAATTTTCCGACTTTGGAAATAAGGTTTTTTAAATCATTACCCTAGTTTCGTTATAGATAGTTTAGTTACATTAGTTTATTTTTATAGTTACTCAAGTTCATATAATAGCTTATACGGGCTGTCAAGATCGTTATTTGTCCTATCCCAAGAACTGTCGCATCAACTTGATGAAATAAACACATCGAGCGACGAAACCGCGAAGGGTCAAATCGTTTAGAAGTTACCAACTACTAGTCTACTCATTAAAAATCTGCAGGGTAGTTTCTTTCGTCGTTTCTTTTCAATAACAAAACACGATTTCAAAACAGTAGTAAAAATACAAGCAAAAGTATGTCATTGGTGCCTACGTGAATAAATAATTTTGAATTAACGTTCCTTCATATAAAACACTGTTTTATTTCTAGCTGTTCCGTAATAAAGCTCTGAGATTTATCATGCGAGGCAAACTCACTTTCACGACGCGCCCGACGACTTATGAGTTCGTACTTAAACTCGCGGTTTTCTAAGTAACTTATTACAGAGACTTGTTTGAATTATGATGATAATTATTTATCAAACTCCGCTTTGTTCCCGCTTCTTGCTATTACGCAGGTGTGCATCGTTTGCTATCTTAATTACTGCGTTAACCTGTGTTTGGCCCAAGTTACAAGTGAAAATCGTTTTTGTTAACAAAAAAGGACATAAACAATAAATAACTAAATAAATAAACGTTCATGCACTGCAATTAACACACACACAAACAATGGCATTGCTGTTAGATGGTTAACCGTTTCCTCAATATCTTATATCTTTCCTCAATACGATTATTTTTGACGTGAAGTAAGTTCTTCCTAGTGGTCGCTGGACTGCGTGTCATCCAGCTTAATCGCGACTCTATTTTTCATGATAGCAAAGTTATTTACGTAGCCATTATCACGAATTCAATGATAGAACTTACGTTCACGCAACTGTTTACTCGAGACGATGTGGTTTACAGCTTTCATACGATGACAACTAACGGTTAAGTGTTTATCGTATTCTGAATTTAAAATAAAAGCAATGGAACTTGCACTTGATATGGTATAATGGATTGGATATGCCAAACAGGCTCACAAATGTAACTTTTTGCCATTTATAGGTTGTATTTTGTACGTATGTACATAGGCTAAATTTTGGATTAAATGTACTGAGCTTCCTTATACCGGCATGCAGGAAAATGCCTGCCGGACTAATAATAACAGAACTACACACACACACACATATATATAATACATATATATAACATCTGCGTTAAATATTTTGATCAATTTTAAACCAAAATAATAAGAACAGTTTATAAGTTAAAGCAATATTTTAATAGACCGCTATAATAATTCATTGTAATTTCGTCGAATGAATTATCGCTTATTTTAACACGATATCAATTATTAAGCAGGCCACAAAATGTCTGGTAAAGTTTGACTTGTTAATCATGTTTTATATTTATTATTTTATTGTAGTCATTTACTTATTTTATGTATGTATGTATATATGTATTTTATGTTTGCCTTACTACTTCTCTATACAAGAGTATTGGAAGGGATTTTTGTATAAAAATATGCAGGATCCCAAACCCAATACTGAATTGGTACACTGTAGTTGTTCCTGTGCATTGCTAAATTAAAACGGAAACTAATATCATAAGCAGTATTATAAACACTACATGTAAGTTCATCTAGTCGTATTATAATGACTTTACACTTTTTCCCGTCGAATAACATAGAGGGCAGCACTGCACGAGGAATAAAAAAGTAATATTTCGAAGTTAACCATTCATTATGCGAGTTGTAAGTCGTACGTGTAATAAAGTGTCTGGATATTTTACTGAGGTGCATTAATTTTAAAACGACTCCAACCTCTAACCATTTAATTTATCTATTCCCGCTAGCTATTTATTTTCTTACATCATCACTGCGCAGCGTTCATTAAAAAATATATATCTATGTAGTTACGCATGCTGGTAATTTAGATCATCCTGATAATTCAGATAATCGAAACCACGGTTCAGGTTTCTTTAATATTCGCTAGATTTCTGGCTTTTGAAATTTTTTAGAATTTTTTTAACACGTATTGTGTTATGTGTATTGAACAATATAAATAGCAATCATATAGTCCACGAAGTAACGTTTTTCAAAGTACCTAAGGGTAGAGTTTCCAAACTTAAGCATGGCCTCTATCCCTCGTGTTGGGAGAGGCATTGTTGCAGGGCTAAAGGCGTTGTAGAAGCGAATCGATACCAGCCGCAGTACAGTTATAGATTAGGGTGACATAGTATAGGTAATATTACTGTAAAGTGTATAAGAAACATTATTATTATTTTATTTACTTTAATCATATTTTAAACCATGAGGCCCATAATATAACTTGATTAATCTATATCTATATCTATACTAGCAATAAAATTCTAACTGATCGGTTTCTGTACATGAACGATATATGAGACAACATTATTACGGGTCTTTATTAACGCAGTAGAACCCAAAACAATAGTTATTAGAATTTTTGTCTGTTTGTATGTTTGTCTGTGCGTTTGTTCCCGCTAATCTCAGAAACGGCCTAACCGATTTTGTTCTGATTTTCACTAATGTATTCCAGTAAGAATCACATAAAACTTAGTTTGTTTCATTACAATCCGTCCTTAAATAAAAAAGTTATGAATGAATATATGTATTTCTAATTCACAGAACGAAAAAAACCCACAAAAATGCAGATGCTATCTTTAAGCGTAAAGTAGTTTTTTCCGAAGCGAAGCGAAGGCATTTGCTAGTATACAATATATTTATATAAATATATAACTAAGTCCCCTTTTTCGGTGAAGTGAGCCTCGCGTTCTGTAACTCCCAGTGGTTGACTATGTTAGATCTTGCGATAAACAACCACCTACGTCCACAACTCCTTCTTCAAGAAGGACGACAATTGGTCAGTCGGCGTTCGTAACGAACAAGGTGTTCACTGCGTCGCACGAATCCAATTTCTGAACCATGCCTTGTCCTATTTCTGAACCACCATACCGACCTTCGTCTTACTTTCCAAACAATTAGACGACACTTGTGCCTCGGTTCCGTAGTAGGTGTAATACTTTTTTACTGCTCAGTTACTTTTCCCCGAGATAAACTATCCTTGGAAGTTTCTTGCCGCTCCTTCTGACGGGACTGCTTATTGTATGGACTTGCTAAAACGTTGACGAAGTTTCAGTAAGCTTTTATAACAATGTAATTAATTAATTATTATAATTATTTTCATTTTCTGCTGAAGTCTCAAATCAAAAAAAAAAACAAACACGTTCAATTTTTGAAGTCTCATTTCACGTCACTCATGTTTCTTTTTGTATATTGTCTTGTAAATAATTTACATTTTAATAAATGTAATTTTTATAAATGACTGCCATAAAATAAAACTTCTTTAATGAACTCACTGAGATTTTTTGATAGAAGAAATGGATTTGTTTACGTAAACAATTTTCCTTTTACTCCCCATCTGGATGCCTTCCGGCATTCCTATAATATGTAGTAGCAAGTCCTTTTTACAGAAAATTCGTTTGCTTAATCCGGAAAAAATTGACAGGCCAAATCTCATAGGAATGACTTTTGTATCTTTTACATAACCCCAGAATATTTTATCACTCCTCATATCGAAATTAATTTAAAACATTAATGTAATTATAAAAAACATTCCGCACTCATTCACTAGATTGTCTGAATCAGAAGTGACAGGGAATAATACCTACTGCGACAAACAAGGCCAGAGAAGAGACATTTATCAGTCACCGGCCGGGAAACAAACCCATCATCCATCATCAGGCGACTGATTACCAACTAGGCTACAGGATTATCCAGGACCTTAATAATAGAAATAAATAAAATAACCGGTCGTCAAATTTGTGGCAAGTGTGGTAAATGATGGTACTCGTATCAATACACAATGACATTATTAAACATTCAACAACAGTTGTACATTTTTGACCGAAACTATGTAGAACTATAAAATTTATCATTAATATTCATGGACTACTCGAAAATTAATAATGATGTTTTAAATTATATAACATACAGACTTCGGACTTTGTTCTAATGATTGTAAATGTAGGAACCAGTCCATTTCGAAGATCCAAATTCAAAGACTTATAGGTCTTTTGTCTGTTAATAACTGACAAATGAGCAAATGGGCCACCTCGTGGTAAGTGGTCACCGTCAACCAAGGACGTTGACAACACTAAAGGAATCCCCGACAACTTGATTTCCAAGAAGGGAGTGAATGACCCGAGGAAAGTAACAGCGAACTCGAACAGGACGGAACGTGTATCATTCAGTCTGATGTTAAGCACGGTGCATCATGAGCATGGAAGATTGATTTTGAATCAGGGTTGGATGTAGTGCTTTACACCCTAAAGGTTCTGTTTGATCTATGAGAAATTGAGACAGATATTTATTTGTCAACTTTTCTTTTTCAATTTTATCTCTTTTCCTCGTAAAACCTATATGTATACCAGCCTCGACCCATCGAATAAACTAAGCTATATAAAACTTCGCTCCGCATTCCCATTGTCCCTTCACTCTGGCATATGGTGGGCGAATCCCGAACTATTATTTTATTCAATGTACTCCATTGTTTGAATATCTACGTATAGAAAGCGGCAAGAATAAAGTGCGATCGTCGGGTAAAAGGTTATACACCTTTTTGTTACAAGTTCTGACAATCATTAGTGTGGGATCAAAAAAAAGTTTGAACAAAGAACGAAATAATTATAGTATATCGTAAAAATGGAGTTTTGGCTGATTTGATTTCTTTTTATGGCAGTAGCCAACAAACGATTAGATGGACCGATGATGGTACATGATCACTGTCGTTCACACATGTGAAACATCAGGGCTTTCACTAACCAAGTTCAGGATCGTATACATGTTTTGTTTAATCTACATACTTCATACTTTGAATCTTTGAAACATCGGTTGATATCTATTTTGCTTGTTATCTTCAAATTCCTCGCGTCATAACTCCGTGGCAGGAGCGATCATAACTGTATGACTTGTATCGTAAGTTATCGACTGTATTTCGAGCGTAGTGGGTAGTTGGATGGATGGAGCCTGGCGATATATCTTGAGCGCTTTCGTGTTTCGGAGCGCACGTTAAGCCGTCAGTAGTTTTTATCGTAAGCCACGTCCCCCCGTCCAATATCCTTGTAAGGCGGTCCTTAGTAATTATCCTTAGCAGTAATTTGTACTGGAGCACCGTTGAGACACATGGAGGGTCTGCGCCTCAACCACAAGACGAGACCATTAGGACCATAATATACCGAGTTCACACCTGCCCGGCTACAAAGTCACATGACGATTTCTAGTTGGCGATGTTTAATAAATCGACTGACGTTGATATTGATATCGTCAAGTAATTATCTAAGGTAGATTATTATATCGAATTCAGTTCAAATGAATTCTTGTAATGTTATTAACATCATATGCATGGCACTACTCAATTTTCAGCCTCAATGTCCTTAGTTAACGAACTCACGAGCAACCGTGCGGCGAAATATAACGAACTGCCCACTTTTGGTGCTTCATTAAGAAATCTTCAAATGCATCTAGAAGGTAAAGTGTAGGAATACCTAATTACTATACTTATTTTGTCACTATCGTGTCCCTTACTATGGTTTGTTTTAAAGGAAATTAGGTGACACAAAAACTTTTGGTAAGTGGTTATATTTTAGTGGTTATATCTATTTTAAATGGCAAAATCGTTACCCTTAAAATGTATCCTGTCCATCTGTTCAGCCATCTATTGTGGTAGCTATTCAACTTGGAGAACATTGGATCTACATATTTGGAATTTCGATATCGTATGTTGTATGGGGAATACTTCGGTGGTGTGAAATTATTAAAGAAATAAAAGTGATGAAAGAATACGAAAAAAGTGATTATACACACATATACACGGCTTATAAAAATATTTAGTTTTAAAATACAGTCAATCAGGGTAATTTTGATATTAAGTTAGCCAGAATTATAAAAATACACATAAAAATCGATTTTAGTGAAAACCATAATCATTGTCAAAGTTACCCAGAAGAAGAGGTAACTTTGCCATACCATACTTTTGCTATTTTCTGTTATCATTTCCATTAAAAGGGTCAGATCATTTCAGAATTATATTCTTCACGATCTCAGAACCCAAATTTACTTGATGACTTATGTCTTACGCCTTTTAACAAAAAAAAACATCTAAGCAAAATAATCTAATTGACGTTAACAGTTTTGAATTCTGCGGCTTGAACAACGCTGACGAATTGCTCAAAACGTCGTTTGACACGCGCCCATTTATCTGGGAAACCCCCGTGATATCGCACCTAAACAGGCTCATTACGAAGAACACTGTAATTTATCAACAAAGGTTCCTCAATCGGAGTTCCGATTTTTAATTTTTTTTTTTACAATATTTTCGTGTATATTTAGTTTCCTGTAGTTTTATTGTGTGTACAAAATAAATAACATTAAAATTTGTGTTCAGAATTTCAAATTAAGTAAGTAATCAAAAGGTGCGTTCCATTGTTCAATGTACAACAATGTTATTTGTGATGAAAACGGAAAACTATTCACACGCTTAAGATGCGCGAATTTTCACTTTATAACACGTTGTCTCTATTATTATGATGAAAATTTGTTAAGACTTTACTCGTATATGCAACTCAAAGGCGATATAATCTGCGACTGCTATCGTAGAATTCGTAATTAGAAATAAATATCATAAAGGCTCAGATTTTGCATAATACATTATTTTGGTAATTCATTGCAGGTGCTTACTACCGGTTATGGACATCCATAACATGCGTTACGGTGCGTTACCATGTGTTCAAGAGTGGTCGAGACCTAACACATTCAAAAGTTTAATACCAACTTAGCTGTAACATAATCCAGGGATCATCGTCACAATTCATTATTGTCTCATCATTGGAATCGAGTCCTTGTATGTGAAGGTCCACCACACCACCACCACCACTTAGTATGTTAAGGTCCACCACATTTACCGAATTCGGGTTAGCAAACATGACAAATTTGGCCTTTATCAAAACAAGTTACCGTCAAAGCATTTAAAACTATGTTTATAGGGATACTTTTATCGTAACAAATTGTCTTACCTATTGATCAATGCCCTCGTTACCACCTTGCACTCAGTTAGACCCATTCGTGTGACAAACCCAACTCGCTAACAAGCGCGTTGTTTTGTTGGCTTGTGTCTATCATAAACAATCAAACGAGTAAGGCAACGCAAGCATGGTTGATGGTCAAACAGGTGTGATGGATAGTGCCAATGTTCCTTGAGCACTTTCTTGCTTCAGAAAACACGTTACGCCGTCAGTTCTTAGATCGTCACTCATGTCGGATGTCACAAAAATTTCCGACTTGGTTTTATTCAGGACACTTGCATGGCGAAGCTCCTCAGTGAAAAATAAAAGACAATTAGGACACGTGCCCTTTAATGAATGATAGTATACTAATGGATTTATAGCACATCCATACCTATCTACTCCAACCGTAATACTATGAAGCTTATCTAAAAACCCACCTATAGTACTCCGTTACAAAATTGCGTATTAAACGAGGTCCATTTGCAAAAAAAAAACGCTGTAATTTATCAACAAAGACACCTCGAATACGTCGCTTAGATTCCCTTAAATCCCGACTCCATTATTATTCTGCTTCTGCCCACCACAACGGATATTTGTGTAATCCCGTGCGGATTTTTATATTTACCTTGTCCTCTTAATTCGTTTCGATTTTAACCAACGCTTTTTGAATTACAACTCGAAGGAATACTCTTTGTTCGAGTAACCTACATGGATTTATAATTGGTAAGTAGGTAGTTGAATATTACTTAATGTCTTATTTCAGTTGATAGTCATGCTGCCTGCAGAACGAGAGAAGTAGTAGATTTATATAATATTTTTTTCTCGGTTGTGGGTTTTTTTTTATACTACCTTTCAGTATTTGTCCGGGGCAATCGCAACGTAAACAGTCCTATTGAAGCAGTGTGTGTATGAGAGCGTTTATATGTTTAAAGAATATTAATATATTCTTTGTTATCCATTACTAATAACTGTTTTAACTTGTTTCGGTTGAAATGTCTGACAGCCAGTTATCCGCTTCCTTCTTGGCTGGCAACGCGTCAATGATACCTTTGGTCTTAACAATGTGTATGCTCTATGATGAACTCTTACGATAAAGTGGCTCGTCTGCTCCTTCGTTGTTTTTAAAATAAACGTAGAAATAAATTTCAATAAGGTTTGTTTTCGTTCGACTTTAACTAATTTAAAAAATACACAATAAAGGAAGCAATAGAGGTTTCATGCGATGGTGAAATAATGTCCTCTGATCCTGTTTATATTAGGCAGGCCGTAAATAAGGACTCTGCGGGAAAACGATAAGTGCGGCCAGTTCTTGTTACTTCCAGCAGGGAGCGCGGTGATTTATGGTAAATTATTTGTAGTAAATTATGGTTTCTAAATTGGGGCTTTTAGGTATTATGTCTGTATCATTGAACCACCATTCTGCCATTACGGAATAACGCCAATTAAAATTTTATTCTCTATCTTGTTACCTCAACAAAAGTACAAATTATTATTTTAATTTAGCTACGCATGAATTAATAGAGTTTATATACGTAATCGCAACATTACATTTTTTTCCCTAATTTAGTTAGGTATTGTCATCTGCATAGAGGCCAAAACGTATTTCTTTCAATTGCTATGTTCGTCAATACATGACTTTGAAACCACTCAGTATTAAGATATCACTGTGCTCTTTTATTACTTATATTTTAGGTCAATATTATTGTTACGTGTCAGGATCCGCAGCTTCGTGAAATGCCAAAGCAGTTCCGCAGAGACTTTATTTCACCTCCACAGTCGCAGTAGCACATGTAGTTCGCAGGTATAACACTTCGTAGGGATAGGTAGGAAAGGACTCTTCGTTTCAATATTCGGGCTCCGAATGCGCCGTGAGCAACCCTGCCCGGTATTTATTTCGATTTTAAGGACTTCCAGACTTTTCTACGCCTTTGTGTAAAGTCAATAATAATACCCAACAATAAGGGGTCAGATAAAGTATATGACATTTTTCCCCTTTCACCTAAGGCATAAGGGCGAGAGTCGCCTGAAATGTTACTACCTGAATTTTTTTTAATGGCCTCTATTGTTTTCAGCTGACCCTTCGAGAAACTTCGTAAGACTGTTTCTTCCCTCTTTTCGGCCGACCTATCGAGAACCTTCGTAACATTATAATACTATTTATCCCAAAAAAGGGACTTTTCCCGCGGGATATAAGATTAAAATTACGTAAGTTCAATTAGGGGGATGGTAAATAATCATTTTAGACCTTTTTTTGTAGCTATTACAACAAAAATGTGTTCATAAAATCAGTATCAAATGGATATAATTTGGTAAACATGTATTTAATTCAAACCTTACGGAAGAAATTCTGTGAACGAAAAGAACGTCAAATGTTTTACGTACATTGAAACTAGGTATATTATGTATAACATAATAAAAATTACATATTTTATACTATTTATAAAATCACTTAAACTAGACACTCAAATTTCAAATCAAATTATATTAACATTATTATTTAGGAAAGAAAAATAGCGAAGATGCTCAAAATTCAAATAGTCAATAGTTGTTAGGTAATATGCCAGTATTAGCCTATAACATACTCGTAGTCTATCGAAGCTCAGTGTCATTGATCACTCAATCTTCGCTATATATTCGACTTTTATAAATATGTTTGACCCAGTAACATAATTCTTGAGTTGGGGCGACAGTGGAATCTCAATATCGCTGACGCGGAACTCTGCCAAGACGCGGAAGAATGCGAATACCTAAATAAAATTCCGACTGTCGCTCCTGCTGGTCATTACAGGGCTTCGTGTTTGACTGTTATAGTGTTAATATTTCTAGAAAGACTTTTAATTAAAGTCATTAACCCTGTTCTATACTTATTTAAAACAAATTGAAATGGATTGTGTATTTAAGACAATTTCGTTATTCTTTAACTTTATATTTCATGAAATCATTTTAATAAAAACACTCTTGGAAATAACTTTATTTTCATGTTAGTCTTTAAAACTTTGATTGTGTGTTTTACATTTCACTGTGTTTGTTGTGTGATCATCCAATTTAGCAACAGATAAACAACTTTTTATGCTCGCAACACCATCTTGATCCTTTTCAATCCGATTGCCGTGCTTCTCTTACTAGATTTCAATAATAATTTTAACACTATATTTTGATATTTTACTTACTACAATATGTTCCCTTAACAGTGCTTCAAGTGTCAGTGATTGGTGTCATAGTTACTTGCATGGGCGCCGACAATGTATTCCAATTTATGATGGTTACTCATCCTGGTTACCAATTGATACTGGCGTACCACAAGGTGACTTGTTGTGTCTCTTTTCCCTCGATATCAATTCGATTGGTCTCAGTTTATGTTCTCTTTACTACCTTTATGCAGATGTTCTTCAATTTTACTGACAGGGCCCCATGTAAGTTTCTAACGTAATTGGTCGCAAAGGGTAGGCGAAAAACAATAGCGTATTATGTAAGTAGCAATATGTAAGTAGCAATCAAAATATAAAAGCGCTGAATAAGTTTCTCTATAACGAGAACTCGTATTATATTGTCAGTGAACAAGTGTTTACTTATTACTTATTAGTTCAATTCTAATAATAGTATTTTTTAATTACACGCAGGTAAGGAACTCGAAAAACGATTTAGGCAGATCATTTTATTCGCTTCGATATTATTTGCGTGTACCTTGTGATGAAATAAAATTTTCTTGAAAACCCTCACCCGCTATAATGCTCTGAAAGAGAAACATTAACAATAGATTTTTATTAAACAAGCGTAAACATTCAATGTTATTGCCAAATTTCTGTAAATAACGGGATAATTCGTTCTTGCTGTTTATACAAATTAGCTGGCCTTATATCTACATATATACCGACATCTGTCGGTCTGAAATATTTTCTGATGCAACAAATTTTTGTTCATACCTAGAAAAATTGTAAAGACACTAAGCATAGTGCTATTATTTGTTTCAACATAAAATAGTGCCTTCACATAAACTGAAAAAAATACTGAAAACTGTAAAAAGAATGTAAAAAATTGTACCCGTAATAAACAAAGCGCATAGACAAGCAGAGAAAAATTCTAACAACTATTGTTTTGGGTTCTATTGCGTCAATGAAGGCGGCCCCCAATAATAGTTTTTCTCATATATCCCTCATGTACAGAAAGCGAACAGTTAGAATTTTATTACATGTATAGATTAACCACAATTGCTTTACGCATTTCAGCAATTCATTTGCTGGTAGTGATAATTTTTTTTTAACATTTATTACAGGTAATTATTTATGTAGCTGTATGTTGTATATTTGCTTACAAGCGCCCGGTAAGTGATTTCCAGGTCATCAATTTTGCGACTCGGAACAGTTCCATTGCTGAGCTTTATGTCTCGTCGCCAATAAAGACATAGTTTCTGCTATAGTCTAGTATACTCGTTAATGATAGATTTCAAATAACTTCGAAAGTAGTATAACCGTCATCTGTAAAATGATAATTAATTTGATATGAACATAATTTTCAATATTTAAATATACGTTTAATATTCAGATTCAAGCTTAACTCGATCCGACCTTGATACTAGACTAAGTCTCATATAACTTATAAATGCAAAAATAAAATTAATGCTTCAATGTGTAAATGAAAAAATTATTTTAAATAAATTATAGTATATAAAATATCGTTTTTGCTTTCATTTATCTCTACAAACGCAAGAATCTCGTCATCGCAAAGTCTATGGGACAAACTAGAGATAAATAATTAATTTACACGCCCTATTGAGTCTCAGAATGTTTATCCAACGATGATTCTCTATTCAGTCTCTCTATTTCTATTTCCGATTGAATGCGCTCAATTCCGTAAATTACGTGGCCATTAATAGAAACTTCACTTAATTTTCATCCACACGATTCTTTGTTAATTCATTAAAATTTCATCCAGATTAATTAAAGTTTTGCATATATCCTATTTAAAACCGATAAAATTACAATAATTTAATACCTATATTCTATATAAATATACTGTAGGTGTACCCGATAACTAAGGGTAAAATGGAACGAGGCACATGGAACGGCAGCGAGCAGACAAACGGACAGATACACGAGTAATCCTTAAAAAAATTTGTTGTTTCATCGGATATACGTAAAAAAGGATAAACAAATATTTTGCACTTATATTGATGTTCGCTTTACATTGAATTTTTGTATATTTAAGTAGTGACAAAATATACATAATCAAAATTATTTGTGACCACCAAGATTTACTACCGCAAATTAAAACATAACCAAGAGTACATATTAACGCGTGTGTTTAAACGCGCAATATTGAAGTCAACATGGTTGGTGTCGGAATTTGTTTTAATGGGACAGTTCGGGCATATGCGTTAAGGCTTACAACTAACTCGATAACCCTTTGAGACACTGAGATGAAACAGCATTTAAGTTGTTTTTGTATTAATTGATTTACTACGATCTCTGTAAATTTTTACAAAATCTATATCGTTTTTGGAGCAGAATTAGAGCGAGAAGAAGTAGACATAGAGAAAAAAATATTCAAGTATTTCATAAATAGTATACACCAGTTGCTATTGCTTACCATACTCTTAATTTTTTGGTTAAAGATATACATTCCAATTTTGTTGGTAAAATAATATTATGTAACATATCAACCTTCAAAATTCCACGCTTGGAACTCAATGTCACTATTTTATTACGTGATTAAATTGGGGAATTTTATTTTCTTTTCCTAATTTCGTTTAAGCCGGAAATCTCTTTGGAGCTTGTACGTGGTATAAAGCCTTTAATGGGTATTAGGCTGAGTTTTCTCGTTTTTTACATCTATTTATATTGTGCTTAGTATTCGTCATTCTGAATCCTATAAGACTATTACTATTTTTATGTTAAGTTTTTGATGTAGAAGATTGGATTGAAATAGGTAATCTAGGTTGGTAAAGTACACATTAAACGCCTGTTTTTTTGACTTGAAACCGACTAGGAACTAAGTACATCGATACCTCTGATTATGGAAATCAAACATATTTGGCTTAAATCGAAGCCAACCTTTTCTCATGATTAAAATCTTCGAACCATCGGATGTGGCAGTGGCGTGTCTAGATCGTGTAAGATGTGACTCGTGTAGTTTTGGTAGGGTTCTTCACCTGCTCGGCTAGCTAGCTAATGTCTTCGGTTGCAATAACTGTGGAGAGCCAACTGAACAACGGGATCCGCTCATTAATTTTTCCTGGTTATGACTTAGATATTACGGAAGTCATTGGGCGGCAGTGAGCACTTACTATTGAATGATACATCTAGTCATTTGTCGCCTTTCGACACAGAAAAGAATTTTCCCCTGCAATCGCATAACCCGTGATCACGGTCGAATGGATCTGAAGAAAATTAAAAACACTTAAAAGGTTCAAAGGAAATTTTCGAACACTTCAAAACGAATTTTAATGTAAAAAGGAGTCGAGTTCGACGGGAAAACGAATCGAATAACTGTGCCAAAGTCTTTCTATTTTTTAATCGACTTTAAAAATGATGACGTTCTCTATTAGCTAGTGTATAATTATATGTATATATAAGATTATAATCCTAGATATTAAGGTGTAGATTCGATCAAATTATATTAAGTTTGAAGTTTACATCCCATAGAAAAGTATTCTTATATAATCATTGAATGATGTAAGCCGCACAACGACTGAAATTCAGATTATTGTATAAAATATAAATAAGCTAATACTTACAATGAGCTGGTCTCAAAACTGAGGTTTTTCGATGGATATTTCTGAAGTCAATACGACGTATCCAGTTAGGGTGCGGTTATTTACTTATCGTGTCAGTAGTACACATTTAGCTGGCATGGAGATCACCCAAAATTTTGACTTTGATATCATTTTTATTTTCAGTTACTCATATAGGTGTACTATAACTGCCAGCTTCATCATCACTACATTAATAGAAAGTCTCCGTGTCTGTCTGAACATGATTATCTCAAAATTCGTACGTAATCACGAGCAAATCCATAAGGAAATTATTTCAGTACCTGGAGTAAACATGGAAATGTTTAAAATGTCTGATAAAAACGTGTAAAATTATTTCACAAGTGTGAATAATGTTTGTAGATTTATCGTGTTGCATGTATCGCGAAGTGAAGATAAAACATTACTACTAAGTATATAAATATATATAAAATATATTTGTTTATTTATCACCTGTAACTTTCTAATTTAAATTATTAAATTCATATTTAAACAATAGACTTATGTCGAGAGAAAGTTTCATAAAGTAGACTCCAATGGGCAGCGCTTATAAATTATAATAGTTTCCGTATTTAAAAATCGATATCAATTCTGTTTATATTTTAATATGTAGAATTATTAAATGACTCCCAAACGCCATATTTTTTCCTGATTTAATTAATTGGTAACTTTAATCACAAACTCGGTGATATTGTGCTTGAGCCGTGTCCACTCACAGTTTTACGGCGCGGCCCAACTTTCCTGCACCGTCATACAAACTGGGAAAACTGTAGTTTCTGACAACGGAGCGGCAATTTAATTAGGCAGATTAATTAATAACCCACGATGGAGCGGCTGACATCGCCGTAAATACTCGTCCGTCATTTTAATTTCTTTTTCCATACAATTTTTCGTTACTACGCTCGAGAGGGTGTGGGTGATTTATGACGCGATCTTTTACTCGTAAATCAAACCTTACGGCCTTCTCTAAAGACATTTATAACTGCGAGTGGCGAATGTAAAATATGTTATGGTAATTAGCTCCTAGTTTGGTTATAATAACAGCTGGTACGACCAAACGGTCTATGTAATGGTGAGTGATCACCGTTGCTCACACACTTCAGCAATAAGAAAGTTGTTGGCTGGTTCTTTAGCATCGGAATGAAAACTCTTTGAAACAACTTCAAGGTTGAATTTGAAGGAGGGTAGCAGCTAGCCAGGGAAGTAAGGAGTCCGGCTATCGTTGATGATCTTCAGGAAAAAGCTGCGATCTCTAAATGAAATCTTGCCCTACGCCCCATTGGCTTGTCCATAGTTCAATATAATTCACTACGAGAAGAGGTTGCTGGAAGAGTTAAGTCAATTTGTGTGTATGCGGAGGGTAATCTCCGAAACCACGGCACCTATTTGAGAATTCCGGAAGGATATATATTATGTATGTACTTATATAAATTTGCTAAAGTAATGATGATATTAACTTTGGTTTATATGTAGAAATTAGTATGGATTCTACTGTCCCAAAGGTTCGCAAAAGTTCTGTAGAAAACAATAAAACCAAGAACAATAGGTGCTTTAAAACCCCGAGCACGTTACGTACCTTCTGCATAAGGCCAATTATAGCCCACACAGGTTTTTTATTACCTGTGTCATCGATTGTCCTATTGTTGTCTAAGGATTATTGAACTGACGAAAAAAGCGTGGAAAGTTCAGCAAAACCCGGAAAGCAGTACTAATATTCGCTCATACGAAAGCGAAAAGTTCATGCTATGTAGCGAATTCTTGCGATCAATGGGTGGACTGCGACTTGTAAGTAGTGCTAGAGTGTGTGTTGCTAACAACGTAATAAAGTCTTTGTGGAACTATTCTGGCGTTTTCTCGAACCCGTGCATCCTGATACGTACCTACCTACCTACGTAATAAAAACCAAGTTAGATAATTGTTCAACTCGAAAGAAGTTGGGGCAGGTCTCTATTATATTATAAAGCTGGACCGGCAAGTTTTACCCCGAACTGCCAGTTCTACAGTCAAACAGATCACTACACTAACAAATCTGTGTTAAACGCTTCTTAACACGTTTTGAAGTCACCTCATTTATAGTAAAGTTGATTTAAATTTTCAGGAGTTATACTATGAGTGTGTAATGTAATTAAAACATATTGTAGTATAAGCAAACTTGAACAGAACTAGAATGTGGTAAATCAGTGTTAGGTGCTCGCCGTCTTTGATGTACGTGGCGATGTCTAACCGTGATCTTGGGGATGGTGATAGAGATGGTAAAGATAAAATGTGATCATTCCATACATCTGTAACATCAAGTATATATATTATTAAGGATATATAACATCAACTAAATATACCGAAACATTGAAATGGGTATTGATCTGCCAGGGACCAGGATTTTTATACGCTTTATATTACCTTGAATTGTATGTATGTATGTACTTTTTTCTTTGAATTACATTTTCATCAATTTCAAAATGTCCAAATCGTTTAAAATTTTGCATACATATAGAGAATCGATGACACTACAATAATTTCATAATTATAGTATGATTTTTTCATGAACCCATCACAAAAAAAAATTGTCGTCATAAGTTATAGGTTATATGACGCCTGAAAATTGACACATTGTAAACATTGTCAGGTACCTTTAGTACTAACTTTTCTGTGAAGAACATAGATTTTACACGCTTTATATTTATTATTTATATATAGCGGAGGAAGTGGAACGAAGCTGAGTTGACTGCTAGTTATACGATGCGATATCAATTGTTTATTTAAAGTTTAATTCGTCAATTCTTTGTTTAATATCACCTAATTTGCTACATCTTCATATTGTAAAAATTCTTATTAATTTGTGGAACAAGTAGGTGGAAATGTGTTAAATAGTTCCGGCAAGCAATATGTCGATCGGAAGTGAGCGCGTGTGCTTACTAAAAAAAAACATTTGTTAAATCTTAATTTAACTTAATTCAATTTATTACATTTTAATAGCTTGTAAAACGTTATTAATTTATTTAAAGTCACTGTATTATTTAACATCCAATCAGAGTAGAGGGAAGTCTCGAGCGGGGTCGAGGCGCCATCTTAACTTTCACAACATGGTGGGACAGAGGTGTCTTGTTGAATGAGTTGAGGGAGGTGGAGCATTCTGAGTTTGGCTTTCGGTGGAGTAAGACTGGTGTCGCGAACCCTCTGCTCAAAATAACATAAAACTTGATTAAATAAGTGTGTAACAGTGAATTCTCCGTTTTGTGCTCACATATAACCTCAGTTACGCCCACTGGACCGATAGCCACGATGATGTCAAGGAGAATACTCTAACGCCGACATATATATATATATATATATATAGAGATATGTCGGAGATGGTCATTAGTATAGACGTGAAACGAAACTCAACACGATACCCGAGTGATGGCATGACGCCGCGATGACGTCAATACTCGGCTAACATCGTGCTCCAACAGAGCCGCCTAGCTAGTGGAGTGACGCCGGATGGAGCCACAGTTTACATTCTGCGGTTGAAGAGATCGGTTCCTCCGCACTAGTGACGTGTTTGTTAACAAGTAATTAAAAGTGTTAAAGGATTATACGCCCATGCTGCTAAAACTACTGGCATCGCCGACATATATATATATATATATATATATATATATATATATATATATATATATAT
>PDGT01000016.1:12518-36876 GCA_003671415.1 Megathymus violae | reverse complement strand
ATATATATATATATATATATATATATGTTTATATATATGTATATATATATATATATATACGTTTGAAAAAATATTGTATAAATATGATCTACGTTGTTGCAGTTCCGCAGAGACTTTATTTCACTTCCACAGTTGCAGTCGCACTTGTAGATCGCAGGTCGATTTCGCTTCGTAGGGGGAGAACTCTTGGATTTCGTATTCGGGAACCGAATGCTCCGTGAGCGACCCTGCCTGATATTTATATTGATTTCCGGGGCTTCCAGACTTTTCTACGCTTTTCGCGCAAAGTCAATAATAATACCCGGAATTCGATAAAACAATAGCAGATAAGTAAAGACGGCCTTATATGCCATATTCGCCTCTTTTCCCTAAGACACAAGGGCGAGACTAGCTGGGAAGTACTTTAGGTAGATTTTATTACTACTTGTGTTTTTTTTATATGGCCTCTGTTGTTTTCCGCCATCCTTTCCAGAAGTTTCTTTACAATATGCATGAAAACAAGGGAACAATTATGCTTGACGAGGCATTCTTAGCGCGTTCTTAAATAATAATATATATCAAACACAAAGTATTATGATGATGAAGATGAATTATCGACTTAAAATACAAAAATATAAGAACTGCGAAATTTTGACCACACCAAAAGTCCCCTTTTGACATATATTTTTTTATGTATTAACTTAGGAATAGAATGTGTTACACGTTTACGTTACTGTGACTTGATATTGACCACAAATAAATAAAGATTGAACATAGGGTCAAAATTAGTTCAGAAACTTTTGCGAAAAAAAAAAATATGTACAAGTTGAGTTCACTAGGCCTCATCTGTTGTTAGAGCACGCGATAACTCTTCGAATAAATGTAATCCACGTCTATCTCCATGTCACCTGAACATGGTGGCTAGCACATAAATATTTTGTCACATATTCCCTTTTGCTTAGAACTGACAAGAATTTAAATAACAACGTTACTCAAAATGTTTGGGCTGGGTATAGTTCGTTGCAAATTTATAACAACAGTATGATCATGATAATTTCTTCGTATGAGTTCAGTCGTATAGAATTTCATTTCCTATTTTGTAGTAGCAATATTTTATAACCGACTCTAAATGTCCAACAGTAGCATTCAATTTGCAGTGTCGACTGACCTGTAGAATACCAGATGCTGCATATCGTTTGACAGTGCCCGACTGGCCGCTGCAAAAAGTTCACCTATGGACATAGCCATGTTTTATTTTATCGCGGTGTCAGTGAATTCGACCGCAAAGTGTTCGTTCCAAATGAACGTATTTTCCTCTTTTTACTAGATATACTAGCCAGTGTCTGTTTGAAGTTGCTGTTGGGAAAAAAATTCCGAATTTTGTGGGTAGATAGTTTGGTTGGTTAAAAGTTCTATGACTACGAATTTCAATCTAATGTCGTATTTCACTGCAGGATAAAATATATATTATATCCCAAGACATAATTAATATTCACTCATCATTTTAACATTTTTAGTAAATTATTTTTAATTTATTATTATTATTTTATTTTTAAATCTCTGGTAATGAATTTCTTGCACATCGAATTTACAGTAAATGATAATATATCAACTATTATATCATTTACAAAAAATGTATAACTTAAAAGTCCTGAAATATGATACAAGGGAACGATTAATATTAAAAATAAAACTTGTTAATTTTAAATCGGAAGCCACGTAGAGCATTTACGATGACACCGTAACAGTGCTGTATGAGATTTGAAAAATATGAAAATCCATTCTGTCTCGTCTTTTGAATTATTGTTTCCTATATTTTTACATTACCATTTAACAAAGGAAAGCGGAAAATCATCCCAAAATTCCCTATATTCCACGGTTGATTCTAAAACAGAGTTCTAGCAGGTAAAAAGCTTTTTAGCATTCATGAGTACCATTATTGTATCGTGGCTTAGTAGGGTGCACTACTAACAAGGGAGTTGACTTGCATGGATGAAGCCAATTCCACTCCATCAATTAATATAACTGAATAAATTGATTTTCTTTCTCACTTAAATTTAATCTTTACATCTGTATTTGAGCATATACGAAGATGCACGTTATGATAATACTCACATCACGAAAATAATTAATCTTGCAGTACTGGAGCGCAATCTCAGCATATAAGCCGCGCTGTTATGGCAGCATTTGGGCTCAACGATGCGAGTAACGGCCGGCCCTACACATCCAAATTAGGTCAAGACAGCTCCTCGGACGAGTATCTACTCTCAGTTACACCAGTATCTGCCGAGTATTCCATTCTATACAATAGAATCGTTCGAAAACTTATGTTAAAAATGCATATAGTTAACCTTAAGTACTACAGATAACACATACATTGGAGAAGTAAGAAATAAAAACCTGAAACATTTTCGAGTAATTTTGTATAAAATCGTGAAATTTTACTATTTCATTAAGTGATCGTGCAAGCATAACGTGTTCCATTGCTTCCCAAAAGCTAACATTTAAAAATATATACTCATTGAATCCAGCGGTAATTTTTTCAAATTACATTTTTTCGCAGGGTGCTGTTGGTGTAAATGAAAAATTTTAGGTGATAATTTCTTGTCATAAATACGTAGATAGAAAAAAAATTGTTATCGAAAAATTACTTTGTTTAGCTATGTACCAAATTAGCTGTAGACAGTGTAATGTGATCATGAATTAAATTTTTGCATTTCGACCGTCATTTACATTTTTATCCAAATCGTTACAAAATTATGTTCAGGGGTGGGATTTAACTCTGATCGTTCTCCTTGGTATTTAGGCACATCCATCCATTTACCTCTTTCCTATCAATATTTAAAATGATCAAACAATCCAATCAAAAATACTTAAATTGTTTTACTCTTAAAAGTACGTAATACATGATAGTAAAAACATGTCATTTATCAAATATCTAGTACCTACAAGTATCTACCGAAGATTATTGCAACGGAGGTTAAGACTGTCTAAAACGTCACAAGATGCCATTTTTCCTATGTCTACTACTAATTGGAATTTAAAAAAAATAAAATAATTTTTTTCCCAAGATGGGCGTCTAAACAGTCGCATTGACCTCGCCTGAACGCGATATTATTGCCTTTCGTCCTCTTCTGTTTCCTTTAATGGACAATTCACATCAAGAAACGGAACGTTTTTTCAGCTCTTTAGTATCTACTGTTCAATATAGAAATTAAGAAAACAACTGTTTCGCATTATGTGGCAGTGATGAATCAAAAACTAGAATTAGGAATTTAAGATAATTCAGCTTCGATGTGTGGCAGTGATAACCTAGGGGTACTAAGGTTGCTATCCACAATCAAGTTAATATTAATTCATAATAATAAATAATAAAATAATATATATATAATAATAATATCCATAATAATTTTCTTCCAGCACGCACTTATTATCATTTGTTTTGGTGGAGAAAACATCTTGAGAAAACCTGCGTATCTGGCAGTACTCCATAATGGTCTCAAATATATTTAAAGCTTATTAATATATGTATATAAGCCCAGCGTGGTAGTATAGAGATTTTACCCTTTACAATTCGAGTAGACAACCCGATTGTGGCACAGTTACGGGTTGTCGTAATGATGATAAAGTTAAGTACTTATTTTAACAAACTTATGTTAGACCTACCTAAAATAATGACAAATTGTAATAACACGACCTAAAAAGTTGGATTAACATGACTTGAATTAGTAGTTTTATTAGGTTATACGTATATCCAACCGACAACTGTAATGTGACGCTTAAATTACATACTTGTTTTGATACGTTGTAGTACCATTGCATTTTAATTAGTACACATTGTTTTTAACATTATGTACTTTCACAGTTGGTTGTAAATAATATAACGTTATTTGACCTTTGTATTTAAATAAATTCCTGCTTAACCTATGGCCAAGAAAGTTGCTTCAAATATGTTTCTGTTTTGGTAAGAATTTTTGGGAACAGTGACGCTTACGATTTTCGCTCTAAACGCTATTTGTTCTATTTGAGGTTAGCTACCAATGATCATATGTACCACTGGTCAGCCGCATATCTGGTAGCATTATATACCACGGTTGTAAAATTAATTAAAAAAATTGGATAACTTTTCTTAGCCCTTGTCAGACCACATCCCAGAGACAAACGAAAAACGCAATGCGTATGCAACTGACAATTATATATCTAAGATGTAACTATTGATCTAGATAAAAACATACACAATTCGAAATGATTTCTCAGAATTCACGTTAATGAATTGCATTAAGCCTTGAGCTTCTGTGAAGTCTTGAGCGCAGGGCAGGGTTGCCAACCTCTCGGTCTGGTAATTCTTGCAGTGTGCGCATGAATTGTTCGAAATAATTACCCCATCGCCGTTCCTCCATCGAACATTCCGACGTACGGCGTGTATCCATCGTTACATAGAGAACGAAAATTACATACAGACCGTTACATACAGAGACGACTGTACGGACGACGCGGTTTGCGTCATCTTTCATTGTGCGCACTGCAAAGGAAAGTAATAACTTGCCCGTGTCGTTGTTCCCGGTTACTTATTACGTAGGAGTTTTCAGGACGAGATCGAATAGCCTTTTATAAGTTAGTGTGTTGCATATCTTAAACTTTATCACCACTTACAATCAGTTCGGATTGTTGCCAAATATTAACTAATTTTATGTAAAACAGAAACGTTGTTATTTAGGAATTATATACTTGTTATTTTATTATATACATACAATGTGTCTCAAAATGTCTTTGTGATAAAAAGCTCTATCTACGCTATCTCGCTCAGGGCGCCTAATGCCTTTTATGCCTCGGGCTTCAAAATCTCAACCTAAAACTTACGAAACGTTACGTTCCACCGGCATCGAGGAAAGAATTGCAAGAATGTGTGTTTGTTGAATATTATTATTTTTTTGAAATTAAGCCAAGTGTTCCTAATTTAAATTGCATATTTATAAATCAAGACAAGGTAACCGAAGTACTGGCTGACAGAATTCACATACCTTTGAGATTGATATTGACACAAAAATAAAATATCTTTAATCTACAAGAACATACGTTTTAGGTTAACTTTACGTTTTTTGACGCGATGAATTTTCAGTTGTCATTTACTTGGGTGTAGGACAGTCGTGAAGATTTGATACATGATAAACCTTATCAATAATATTCAAAACATTCATTTGGCCATGGAGTATAATTGAAATTATAATATATTCATGTAAAGATTTTCATGATGATTTTGAAGTTACTACCTTCACGATTTTAATATATGTATAAAGACCCAGAGCCTGCCGCTCACGAGCTAATAAAATATATAGAAGTTACATGCATTTTAGATGATATGTTACATTTTTTACTTAAATATTACGTGATGTTATCGCAAATCGTGTAAAGCTTGCGTTATGACGAATATATAAAATTTGAATATTGTCGAAACACGACATGCAAGAGGAAGAGCAAAAATGTGAGCATGAAGCGAGCAAAATCGCTTCAGATAACGGCATGGCACGGTTCTGAGCGAGTCACGACGTCGACGCGTTTTGTGCGTAATTGGAGTTAGGGTGGTAATAAATAGGAATATCTGTTAACCTTCAATATTAATCTAATTATAGTATCTCACGTTAGCCTTGTACCTAGATACGTGGAAAGTTTACTGAATTAAGTTCCCATAATTATTGTCTTGCGACATCTTATTGTATCATAACATAAAATTTTTTTTGGAACATAAATACAAAATCAACCTTTTTATGATTTTTTTTGCATTTTACTCATTATCTTGTTCCTGCCAAATTCAAATGTTTGAAATGAACTCCAAAAAAACTGAAGTTCTCATTAACTTAATCTACAAATACATTCCAATTAATGTAAACTGAATTAACGTTGCTAACAACTGCATCCTTTTTCCTGAAACAAGGTTTCTTGGATCAAGTAGGTTCGTACATTGCTTATTTACACATTGCCTAATTAGTGACAACCCTAACTTCAAGCTTCGCTGACTGCTTGCTGAGTGATTTAAAATATTTCAAATAAAAAATCAATTTTTAAACACCACAGCACTGTTATTTCTACAGAGAGATAAGTAAGTATTTTAAAATACCTTCTTTAGAATTTGTATTTCTTTCTCCACTATCGTATTTCTGGGCCCTGGTTTTATGCCAATACGAGCAGGCTAATAAACGGGCCAAGGACGAATTGGTAGACTGCACACAATTGAAAACATTATGAAGATCTCTTATGTATAAAGGCTTTTGCAGGATGTGGTTCTTGATCGATGCAAGTTTTGTTTTAAATATGTCGGTTTTTTAAGCTATTATATAATTAAAGAATAGCCGCCCCACGTAATAGTCATTGTTCACTGCTATCCATGCACGTAACACCGTACCCGACACGTGACTCCAAAGAGGAAACAATAACGTGTAACATAATTTACACATACGGACGGATGAAGTTAGCGAGTGGAACTTGCAACATTTCGAAAATCCTTTGATGTTGATGTGACTGATTGATCGCTTATCATCAAGTGGCGCTGTTTACAACATAAAATGAGACGTAACCTGTTCGAGGTCTTCCACGTGATATTACGATTGTAATCAATTATAATCAGAACAGTTTTCGTTCCGAAGTTCGCAAGCGTTCAATACATTTTGTTTCTAGCGTTCAATTATTATCAAACCCCTGACGCCTAAGTTGCATAACTGGGTAAAATATTTACGAATTAATGTACATCGTCGGGCTATGAGCATTTCAGCATTCAAAAAACGACTATAACTCATATACAAGCATTAAACTTCAATCCATATAGCGGATAGAGAGTTTCGTCCCTCCCGTAACCAGTCCCTGGATGCGAGCACTTGCTATTGTTCTTATTTTTTATTCAAGCTTAGTTCGGGTCCCGGAATTAGGGCGACGGGCCGCTGAAGTTTTGCAACATTTTTTGCGAATAGTCCCCTTTCTGAAATAGACTCATGTAACTTGTTTCCGAGTCCGTCTGACGAACAGTGAAAATTCCTCTCTGATTTTCTAAGTTCCCAAATTCTGATTGGAGTACCTCGTTTACTTTCGTGGCTTACAGGAACCATAAGATGTAATGCAACATGTATGTATAACTTGGAATAAAAAAAAAGTCTCTCTGTCTTAATGCAATAATCTAAAAAACAAGTTTTTCAACTACCTGATATAGAAATTTTTCTTAATTAACTTTTACCATTTATAATTTAAAGTTTGCACTAATTTATTGTTGCTTGTAATATTGTAGCAAGACTAAACTCTGGCATAAAATAACTAATTATATTATTAATATCAGCACATAAAAAAATGTATAATAGGTAATTTAATTTATTTTAAACTGTAAAAGACTACGTAAATTAAATTTACGTTATTTGAAATGCTTATTTAAATGATTCAGAAGAGGATTTCAGTAACCGTTGTTTATTAACGTGAATGTCTGCTACATCTATCTAATTCTGTTTGCTATGACAGAGGTTCAGGTTCGATTCCCAATTATGGGAGACATTAATTTAACTGATAAATATTTATTCTCGAGTCTTCTTTGGTGTGTGGACACATATCCCGCCATACTGGAAATTCATGTATGGGGGTGTCAATACCTGAGCGAGTAATTACTTACCGCAAACAACGATCGTACATACTTTCTGAAGTATTTTTTATTTATAACATGAAAGCTTAACAGTGAATACTGATATGAAACTATAATCTCGCTTGAAAGGTTAATTTTGTATCATCGTTTTAAACACCACTCTGTCGTGTATTGTTTATTGTGTAAATCTCCGTATCCTAATTATGAATTGGGCGAGACCTGATGAGGCCCTGCGATAGAGTGTAATTAGATTAAGGAATAAGTTTAATATAATATAAAGGGTGTTCAAAGGGCTCGTTATCTGTAGAGCCAGAACCCTTTGTTTAAGTCTCTTTCATATTACCTTTGGGTGGTAAGGCTTTTGTCACACTACCTACAGATAAAAAACAAACGATCGTAAAATTTGGGATGTAAAAGCTTAACTCCATCTTTTTTCAAGCTAAACTCCCTCGGTAGGGATGCTGAACAACGGAAGGCAATGGAAGGATGATGATAGGCGCAGTACCACCTCCTAATGGAAATCGCAGGGTTTTTGTGTAACTAGTGCATCTACCGGTGTAATACATTACTGGCGTGGTATTACACCGGTGCATGATAGTACTGTAGTTTCCATGGCCTGGTAGCTCTTCTTTCTATTTATTCGGTCTTTATCACTTATCTTGTCGCTCCTCCACAACAGTTACTCAGTAGTTTATCAAGAATACTAAAATGTATCAACTATTTATGATTATAATTCTTCATCCTGAAAGCGATAAACGAATAGACTGTCATTTGAATTAGTCAATAAAGATTTAAAATATCCAAAGGTTCTCTGGAAGATATCACAATCAGCGAAAAAACCGCCTTTTGCTAACACTGAATTTATTGAATATTATTGTCTTCTTGTTTTTTTTTCGGAATGCAATAAAGTGTTATTGCATTGTATTGAAGATCTCTTACATGGTTAAACGGTTCCTATCTAACGATAACCGCCGCAACCGACGGATTAACGTGCTCTTCGCATACAAAACTCCGTACTCTTAGCCCGAGTCTCGTATGATTCACAAAACTTATCGACCGAGTTAAGGAGCTAAGAGCGCAGTCGGCGATTGGTTCATTGGTCGATGGTGACTCGTGACAAACGGTCTACTGAACTACCTCGCTATTACATACGGTAATATTAAATATTAATGTATAAAATTATTGAAGTTAGTAAAGGTTACTCTTTGTTATCTTTTATTGGAACCATAGTAAACAAATAAGTAAAAAATTGTGAAAATAGCCCAATTTTCAGTGATCCTGCCTGCCGAACGGTTTTAATTCCAGCCGGGGCAAATATTTATGTGATAGATAAATCTTTGTTCTCGGATTAATCATGTCTGTGACGTCATATTTGTCTAGGTCTATGCTACTCACGTCCTTGTAGCCCGGGACCAGAATAGGGCTATGGTGTCTCCTGCCTGTCGTAAGAGGCGACTAAACGGGGGCTTCCGGGGTCGTGGGCGGCTAGGGTGGGAGCCTGAACGGTCCTGCTCGCGCACGGGGCACGGGGCACGCGCTCATAGGACTCCGGTCGTGTTCCGATGGAGATCCTGGAGTCCTATCATAACGCCGAGGAAGGCCACCGGAGGGTTTTAGTGCGGTAAAAATCCCACATTACCCGGCGTCGCACCCACGGCACCGGGTACCTTTTGAAGGTTTCCCCCTCGTCAACAAAAAAAACTCAGAGAATTGTAGTGCGGGGGTATGAATGTGTGAAAGTATTTTTTTAATTCACCATTTCATACATGACCACTAAGTCTTGTTAACACTTGTTCTGTTATGATTGTCTATAGACGGTGAAGACTATTTACTGGACAATTTACTAGTTATAGACTATTTACTAGGTAATAAACATAGATGAACTGAAATGCAACACTTACTTGTCTTACAGCAGGATTCTATTTTTGTAAAAAATTTAAATAGATTAAATATGATGATAAAATATGATTGTATTTATTTTCATGAACATTTGCAGGTGTAGTATATTTAGTTGATCGACAAAAAAAATACAATCATATGAAATTAGGGCGCTTCAACCCGCACTTAGCCACAGCTTGGCAGACTATGGTCTTAACCCTTCCATTGTGACAGAAGACCTAAACCCAGAATGCGAAATAGGAGTAGTAATAATTTGCACTTTAAACGCAAAAACGAGTAAAATTGTATTTAATACTCAAGGAAGAATCTCTTTGAATATGAAATTTCCGACATCTGACATAAGATTTTTTCACACCTACAAATACAGGACGCGACGTCATTACCCTCTTAATATTCCCTCGGCAACCCGGATTTCCATTAAACTTTGTACATTTTAAACAGTTGCCTTTTGCGCCCACTTCAAAATTCATCGCATATTTAAGGGTTCTATAGAGTGCTTTGTTTAACTTTTTGAGCTGCTTTAGACGGGCGTCACATGGAAATTTATGTGTTGCTTGCAATCACCGCCAAATCGCCCGACAATAGCTATTATGCAGCTAATACTTTCAAGTTCCATATATCTGAGTCAGTCTGTTACGTTCAATATTTTACGAACTTTTGGATGAGAAAAAAAGATTTGATATACCAACAAAATAAACTCTTAAATTTTTGTTACGTTACTTGGAGGGTAGAAAAATTGAGGCTAATTTTAATAAAGTTTCAAACTCGATAAATCAAATATACTTTTTATGAATTTGAAAGAAAACGTTACATTAAAGAAAACTACCGAGTTTCAGAGAATTGATTATCTTCAGAACTGTTGAGCCTAAACCAAGAATCAAATCCTCGCGCATGTTTTTTCAATATTTGAAACAAAACATTTTATAAAGGAACATATGTTTATTTACCACGAGCCCGTCTACTTGCTGTGTTTTTTATTTATAATTCAGCTTCCAAAATCAAAATTCATTTGTTCCCGGTAAATGGACAACATTGGATCAAATAATTATATAATAATAATTGAGTGTGCGAGATGGACAGACAGACACGGATTAACCGTTGATTATAAGAGATTATAGATTATGAGAGAACCGTTTCTTCATAATATGTACGGGACCCCAAAAAGTCGCGAGCTGAATGTGAATCAAGGGACTTTAAGGGTTGTATTCTTATACAAATGTATCATAACGACGTGTAAATTACGAGTACAGTATAAGTCGCCTGCTTCTATAATCGAAAACAGCGTAGAAGAAGCCTTAAATTATTGATTATAATTGTACAGTTTTAATGTCCGTTATTACCTCATTTTAGGTCATAATCACCTAACAAATTCTTCTTTATAATTGAGGGTGCAATATAATGTCTATTCATTTAAATAATAGAACTACTATCACATTTACAAGTGACCATACGCTATTTTATATAATATTCATGCAAATTAAGACAATGGTACTATAACTTATTATTGAAATTACCTTTAAAAAGTTGTTCTCATACATTTTTGTTAATGCTAGACAAACCTACCTGATAGTAAGTGATGATGAAGAATCATATGTTGAACACACCAGCTTCTAAAAGCTTATAAACTCTCCTCTTAAATATGTGTGAAGTCTGCGTGCTGGATAATGTAGTGACATAGATTATAGTGAGAAAATTACAAATATACAATAATCCTTTAAAACAAATGTCATTTTATTGACAAGCACAGGCACAAAATTGTTTTTATCCGTAGCTGAATAATGCTTCATTTTAGTGTTCGTATCGACTTGTAACGTAATAAAAGTCACAACTGGAAAGATGGAAAATTTAATAGCTGATGACATTTTTTTACTACGTACATTCATGAATAGTTTTACATATGAAAATAATGCTCTTTATTGTTCATACCAGGAAGGAGTAAAAAAAATTACGATGCAATTTCCGCGCGCGATATTTTCGTTCACCGAAGTGATTGATAATTATTTTTTAAATACGCATATAAATGTCTTAATCTATTGCCATACTCAACCTTGACCCTGCCACGTGTCATTCTAATTAAATAATTATTAATCTACTTCCCTACAACCTCTAGTCTCCTTCTCATATTCGGAGGAAGACTTGGCTTATATTCGAATAGTTGAGAATGATCAAGATGATGTATTTCAGTACCTTTAACAGCCGTCTTGACTACCGTTTACTATTCAAACACGTATATCACAAACAATGACGACAGAACAAACATTTACCGAACCCGAGACTCTTAGTACGCCGAACGGATATACAGACGTCTAAGGTCGTAAACAATGTACAACGCACTTATACATATAATCGTAAGCAAATAAGAACAGAAGCTGCAATCATTACGAAACGACGCCTGTTTAATTCAAAATGTTCTGATATAAATAGAGACAAAGCCACGAAGCCGAGGGATACACACAGACAGATGTAGCGCCGAGTGAGAGAGCTAAGTATCGCACCTAAAAGCCTCTTCAGACAGAGGTTGTTAGCGGTGCAGTGGGACGGGTTGTGTTTGAATTAAGTATCATACACTTGCATTCAAATGATGAACATGCATTACTCGTAAATTAATAAAATTTACATTTTTAATGGCACCTGTGATAGCACGTACGCAATACAAGTATAGTTATAATTCAAATCGGTTATGTTGTAAATGTTGTACCTACAAACACATTTAGAATTCATCATCGCTAAAAACTCACTATGTAGAATTCAAAGCCAATTCGAACCCGAAGAAGCAATGTGATCATCAAAATTATTGATATCGTTTCATAACAACCTGAAGCGATTGACTGAGCAACCGTGCTGAATAGCGCAAGCACGTTTAGTATTAATGGATGACCACTACTACTTATTTTCTTGTGCGCTTCCGTGCTCCGGAGAGTACTTTAAGTCGATGTTAAACATCATGAGAAAGCAAACAGACGCTAGCTATGTCGGAAGGTTTTGTGGACTCGATAATCTGATGGTAGCGTAATAGGCTTCTAGGCGTCCTCGATTCCTAAAAAGAGTCCAGTATACTGTAGCGCGCCGTTAACATTTTGAATTCAGACAGAACAGCATATCCCACCGCTGGGATGGATTCTTCTCATAGAATTAAAAGGATTAAGATCAGCTGCAGATTGGCAGTGTAAAAACGTACAAAACATCAAATATACTATTTTAGCACTAGAATAGCACTTAAAAGAATATTTGAACAATATGAATTATTAGAGAATTCGAATCTAGGCCCCTCTAATGGAAAACAAGACTTTCGAACTACAAGATCTTAAGCAAAATATTTTTAAAGGGATTACTTATTTCTCAAATACAACTAAAATCAGTAATATTTAGAGATGTGCGCACGTTGGAACCCACGTTGTTCCAGAGAAACATTTCCACCATTAGACCATGGATGATATCTAAAATATTCATTGGTATATAACAAAGACTCACGACAACCATTATTATTCTTTGAACAGCTTAATTCTGTATTCACGTGAGAAATACCGCGCATCTTATCAATTTTGTAAGAGGCTCCACTTTTGACACCTTTTGTTCTGAAGCGTCGTGTTATAATCTTCACCCTTTGTTTGCACACAACACGTTGGCCTCCATCTACCCTTCACGAGTTAGACTCTAAGCTTATAAAATGAGCGCTCATTGTACGCTGATGATGTGAGTTATTTAAGCTATTATAATTTAATCTTAATGACTTGGAATTGAAAACCTTGCATGAACCCATCCATACTTAATTTTACTGTAATACCAATTCTTCGACCCGGTTGCACGGATAGTAATCCCAGGTAAACTATTTGTGATTGGGTTGAAACATCTACGTACGAGTAGTCTATACGATACGGGTACAATTGTGAGTACCTGTATCGTATAAAATTGAATAATATTTTTTTTCAGTGATCACAATAGAATTTCTTTTTAATCATTATTCGAAGTTAACAGTACAATGTATTAAAAAATCCTACTATCTTGCACGAGTTGCGTTGAGTAACTTGATGAAGGGTTCAGCGAACTTTAATGGCGGGTAGCTGATAACGTTGCCTCGTCTATTATTCATCAATGGGTACGAACAAAAGGGATTGACTTGAATTTAAATACGAAAGAAGCAACTTCCGCAAATAGGTAACATATTGACTACACTATACACTTTACATATTTCAAATCTAAAATCAAATATTCACAAAACTAACAGGGCCACAGCAAACAAGTATAGAACCCACACTCCACTCATGAGAAAAGTAAAAACGGTAACATTTATAAAATGGAATATTTTGCGGACTGGGAATAAAACATGAGAAAATCTCGTTAAAGCACAGGTAAGTAATAAACCGGGTGAAATGCTGGGTCAGTCCAGCCCGCGTTATCCGGATACGATAAATAATATTTCTCATTACCAACCACACCCGGTGTTACGATGTAAATTGCGTGGTAATCAGAAATTCGTGGCCATTTTGTAATTATTAACGCATATGAACGGAAACGTATGGCGCTCAACAGTTTTCGAGGTGACCAATATGAGTATTTTAATTTCACTTAACGCAACGATTGTATCTTTTAACACGGGATTATTATTGAAATTGTCATCTCTTAAAGGACGTTGTAAAATTAAATTCATGAATTATTCCGTTCATTTCATGTCAACGTTGGAATTAGTGTCAATTAATAATTATTAAGTCATATTGACTTTTTTTTACATAAAATAATTCTAAGATGTTCAACGCACTAACTTATGAAAATCTTCTCTTGAAGACTCCCACATCAAAATGGGCGGGAACACCGACACGGGCAAGCAAATTCAGTCCTTTACAGTGCACATGACGAATGAGAACACAAACCACGTCGTGTGTTTAGACGGAATGTTTATATCGTAAGGATGGATACTCGCCGTTTGTCGTGTTTTGCGATGGGGGAATTATTTTATTAAATTCCTGCACACACATTCCAACAAGCACCCTATAGAAGACTGAGAGACCGTCGACCCTGTGCCTGTGCAAGAAACCATAAAAGCCAGATAATAAATATAGTGTACTGAGAAAAAAGCTTCTTTTCTTCATAAAAAATATGTTATTCTTATAAGAATTCTCTTTGATATAATCACGATACTTAGTGCTGTTGCTGTAGCTTTATTAATATTTATATTAGCTAACAAAATATTTTAGATAGTCCGATCTGTTTGTACCTATGTTATATTATTATCATATACTTTAGTGTAAAATTCTATACACCCGTGTACAATACAAATTGCCAATCTGCTGTTTGAAAATTAGTTTAACTGATTTGTTATTGACGACACAAATCCTATTTCATCATGAAGCCCCATAGACTTTATAATCTTCAAAAGCGCAGCGCACTCTAGTGTACGAAACGTGAAATATTTCGTTTTCGAACCTCACCCAACCGCATTCCCGGCATCTGTTGGCGTTTGGAGGGAACCCGGCAATACAGCCTGCGCCTCCATTCGACCCCACCCCTCCGGAGGCTATCGATCGGCTCAGCCACTACAAAACCACGCTAGCCAAAGAGAACACTGCCAAATTCTCTTTAACCAGCTATATCATAGCAAAAGCACAATCGGGCCTAATTTCAAAAACACTCGTCGAACCGTAGCTTCATTAGAAACAGAGGTGAGTGAACCCATCCATAAAACTGCACCTTTTCGTCCATTCATCCACAGTCCCATTCATGGTGACGTAGACAGAAACGCAATTACATTATCGGTTTCGTTTACGGCGTAATATCGTGACCATCGTGTGTTGTTTTGTGAATATTATTGTTTTATTCTACGTGAAAACTGATATTGCAAGGGTATTTTCGCGCTTTCGATGTATTCTTGAAATTGGATTGTGACTCACTGCACTACATTGCACGAATGTATGCGTAATATAGACTTTTATTGCGTCAATATTCGCAGCTTTATCGGTATTACCTCGAGCTTTGCTGGAGCGTATAACGCCTTATAATAATCAAGTGTACAGAAACCGGAACTTCAGCAGTTATGTAGGATCTACCAAAGTTAACATGTCACAAACATCAATTCTGTGAGAGAAGTTCATGTACTCGGTTAATGATCGGTAATATGAACAAATAAAAACTAGTGTACGAATTTATTCTTTACCAATTCATTTATTACCACCCATATTTATTTATTACCATCCATATTTATTCATTACCATCGGACTATCTAAAATATTTTGTTACCGAGGCTTTTTAGCAGTGACCACTTCACAACACATACATAGCTCGACTGCTCCAACAAGCCGCTAGTTACCGGCTTTTCACAAAAAAATCTTCATTACAAAACACACACAGTTAAGATATCTACAACAGGTGAAAAAACATTAACACGCCTTGGCCATGGTCAAGGCGAGACTGCGATGCGTAGAATTTTTAATAGTTGACACTTAACATGCACCCATGACAGATGAGTATGTTCAACGTTACGCTTGCTCCTTCTTAGGTATTTTCGTATCAGAACTTAACTATCTTGACAGTAGTCAAAGTGAAATTAACTTCTCACTTCACAATTCCAGGACGCTGTCGTAGGCAGCACACCAACGGACAGTACCCAGGGTTACGTACAACGGGATGATGTCTTCATCGACGACGACGGATCTGGCTTAGAGAGCGACGAGAGCTCGGGATCCGGCTGGGGTCCAGGACCGGGCCCCGACGACGAGGACAGTAGAGGATCAGGTGACGTCCTCGAAGCACCGGAGGATGACGAAGACTACGTACCCACTACGACCCGCACCACTGTCTTTATCCCAAAACACCAGGAATACCCGGATACCGAGACTCCAATCCTACCGCCACTAGACGACCTGTTCGATGTAGTCAGTCGTGAGTAGAGGCTGAAGCATGCCAGTTTTGTTGCAAGATTTTTATATTTTTAAAAGAAATTTAGTTGTATGAAACAAAATCGTTTACAATTTTGCTTATAAAACCATTTGTAATATAGTTGTTAACACAGAAATCCGCTGTAATAACAGAACGATTTTTGTTCATATTTACATTACCATATGTACATTACATTTTGATTTAATTAATTGTTACACAAATAAATTCCCAACATAACTCACTGATGTGACAATGTGTAACGGATGTGACAATGGACAATGGAAAGGACGTCGTGAATAACAGTATTAAATACGAACTCGAATTAATGTAATCGTTCATCAGCAGCAAGCGAATAATTATGCTGCATTCAACGTGGAACTAAAAAAGCAGAGGCTAACCGTGACACAACCTTGGATTAGTAATAGCGTTGTTATCAAGTATTTGCAAGTTTAATTGTCCATTTGCCTCACAGTGTCCTTTTATTACTCGCAGTGGGTAGTATTCTATTTAATAAACAGAACTATTTGCCATTTACCAACCCATAATTAATCCAAGTTTATTAATAAACCACATTTACTAACTCAAACACAATCTGCAAAGGAGTTTTGGTAAGTATTCAAAAGCTTTTTCTGTATCCTTTTCGTACTTTTGCATGTTTGAATTATTCTTGGTGTTCAACGTTAAATTGTTTACGTTAATTTGACATCTTTTATCACTTCCTCTATGTTCAGCTACATTATTATCGCATGTACCGTAAAAACTCGATGTAAAGTCGTTTGAAAAGTACCATTAAAATATATCATCTCATTTCTTCCTATCGTACCGATTATAGTTTGCCTTCACCTTACTAACTGTTGTTGTTTTTTGTTTCATTTATTCCATATCTATGTAATAAAAATCATGCTCGTAGTCCCTCGTGTTCCGTAATAACCCCCAATTGAATTTAATAATGCCCAAGTCTTCGTCATCATATAATGTTTTACTAAAGTTTCCGAAGTTAGAGGTTTCTTAAATTGTATTAACATTTTCTGCAACATGTAACTTGTCAATATAACTTATAACCCTTTTTAACTACAACACTGTGACTTTCTGTTTATTGTAAGTTATCCCTTGAATATCAATTTGGATTACTACGTATTTCTTTCACGTCAAATTTATGATGTTACAAAATGACATATAATAATAACAATGGTGTTTAGCAAATTTAAACGTGGACATTTCAAAAGTAATACTTACATTCATGTTTAATGTAATTCCAGCACGGGTCTTGTCAAATAATAATCAAGGTAACGAAGGTGTGGGCGAGCCACGCGGCGCGGGGGAGGACCAACCCTCGCGCCCAGACCAGTCCGGAATCAGCATATCGTCTGGAGAAGACAACACTCCTTCTGTGGTATGTTCTTTTTTTAAATATTCCAATCCAGAGGAGGTTATTTTTAATGATTCCTAACAAATTTCTGCCCGAAGTAAATATGACACCCATATACGATATCTTTATCCGTCCATCACCCTAGATTTCCTAGGAATTCAAAAGTGACGTTTAAAAAAATGCAAAATAAGTGAATCGTTCTATTGACTTCTGAAGTTTTAAATCGTTCCATTAATGAATATCGCATGAATATTTATAGCGCCTGATTCAATTTATATTCGTTATAATTTATTAATTGCACATATGTATCGAATTTCAGGACCAGGACCAATCAGGCACCAACATCAAAACGGAGACGCGGCCAGTGGACAACGTCGTTTTTATCATGGACGCCAAACCCGAAGACCGTGCCACCAGCTTCTTTGCTCAACCTGGTATTCTTGCGGGTAGGTGTCTTACAAACTCCATAATTTATCAGTTAAAAAAGTGGCCGTGTCATACTTTCGACAGGGCACAGGTATCGTTCTTACTTGAGGAGGCTAAAGGCGTATTAAAACAAGTTGCTCTAGTGCGAATTGGTGAAAGGGTTCCGAAGGAAAGGAGTTTCGGATTTTTCTATGCTGCCCAAAGAAATTAACGTCTCTGACATGTGCAACCATTTTTTTTCGAGGGGAGAAACCTTCAAAAGGTACTCGGTGCCGTGGGAGCGACACCGGGTTATGTGGGATTTTCCTATGTACAGGACAACGGGATCTCCCGGACCAGAGTTCTGAGCGCGTGCCCTGCCGGGCTCTGCTCATGATGAGCCTTCGCTCATCCTCCACTTTCTGATGTTCATGACGGTATGCGACCACGTATACCGTCGTCCTTCCTGGGTTCTAGTCTGGTCTCGAGCTACAAGGACAGACGTGTACAACCAAGACATTCGCTAACCATTCCTTGCAAATCACTGAAGAGCTCAAGAAATTTTTGCCCCTAACGGTCACCCATCCCACTACCGACAACTCCCGCGATTGTTTTCACTGTTGATTATTTGAGTTCGATATAATTTATCGACGCTTAAAATGCCCTCTGAAACATGAATGCGGTCGTCCACTCAGTTCATTACTGGTAATGAGCGACAGAAATTTAAAACCAAAACTTACCGACAGGATTCAAATTGATTTTTAGGAGTAAATCCATGTTAGACATCAATCTTACCTCTTTAATTACTTTGTTATCATTAATTAATTATTAATTATCTAACATACGGAGTTATTAGTTGTCGAGTTAAATCTGTATGCTTCTGCAGTTCACATCAAACAATGAAGATATATATTTAATAATCAAATCATAAAAAAACGTTATTACTGTTTCAGCTGTAATCGGCGGTGCGGTAGTAGGGCTATTATGCGCCATTTTAGTAGTGATGTTCATAGTCTACCGCATGCGGAAGAAGGACGAGGGATCGTACGCGCTCGACGAACCCAAAAGGAGCCCTGCAGCTGCGTCTTACGGAAAAGGTCACAATAACCGCGAATTTTACGCGTGAGACGAAACAGAACAAACCATGCCACGTGTTTACTAAACAGCGCCATTTTAAATAGAAATCCAATATGGTCGGATGACCATAGAGATACTCATATAATTTTCCCGCCCGAGAGCGCACTCTGTAGGTAATAGCAATACAGGCTATCGTTATACGCTTCTTTATAAACAACAAATTCTGACGTGGCTAAATTTGTTCTGTAAATGTCTTCGTAACGAAAAACATAAAATATCGATTGAATATCCGTTTTTTAATATCAAAGTGTACTGATTGTACTATTAAATGTACAAACCACGTACTATCACGTTGTTAAATTAATCGAGATATGCACTTCTATGGATGATTGATGTAATTTGAAACAATTTGTAATATCAATGTTAAGACCAACTTTTTAGATGTCATGTTGAGATACTACTGCCATGTGACAATGTCTTTTTATGTCTTAATATTAACTATTAGAGATGATAGCTCGATTTTGGAGACCAATGTGGTTTGTGTGTCGTTGGGGTATCACTAATATGTAGTAGTTGAATATGAATGGGAGATCTTGTATAATGTTTTCTGTAAAAAGTGAATGTGCCATCCGCTTCCTCTCCTACTGTATATTGCCAGTCACACATAAGTGTCATTATCTTTGCGTAGATTAATAAATAAAAATCTCGAATTAGTCTATGGACGTGTCCATATCGTTTATGATCTAATAAAATACTGTTTACTTAGATTCTTATTCATTTCGCACGTATCTATGACGCCGGATCATGATATAAATTCTACATTTAAAATGAAAATAAGCAACCTATCGTTCGTGTCGTATCGTACAGTAGTTAATATTTATGCAACATAGTGTTGTTAATCTCACCATTTTTATCGTAATCCATAGATTGCGAATGACATTGTAGTGTATGTGATATATAATTAATTCGTATGAAACCGTAGATTTCAAACCTATAATTGACCGGTGTCGAATTTTACATAATTTCTGCTTTTATATAATTTATATACTGCAATATCCATTTTTCTACTTTTGGTAAATGTAATATTGTTCCTATGTACATTTAATAATCATACCTTCAGCCCATAACTAGTTCTGTATAATTCAGTTTTGATGAATTGCTTAGATATATATTTAAGGTCTTAAGGTATTTCTGTATATTTTTCATGATTTATCTATGTATTGTAAGGAATTGAATGTCCTTTATCATTTTTTATATTAATATTTGAAATGTTTTTGTCATGCTATATTATAAGTTACATTTAATTTTTTCTATTAATTGAATAGGTTGTGCAACGAATTTTTATTCGCACGTTCTGTCCTCCATTTTGTCAGCACTCGTGCCATTTCTATACATACTTTTTGTTAAACTATCAATCGGACATGCCTAAGTTAATTGAGGTAGCTTTTTAATTTATCTTATCAAAACGAATGTATATTTTCCTCAAATTGCAATAAGCTTAGGTCAATTACGTTTTAATAATATTAAAGGCTATAGTAATATCTACATTGAAAATTCAATGTTTTGTAATTTTTTATTCTAGACACTTACGGCCGCTTAATACTAATATGATAACTATGTTCGTGTGTATAAAATGTTTAGGAACACTTATTGGAAATTGATTGACTATTCGAATTGCACTAAATTTGTAAGGTATTCATTTCGCGGGGTTCGACTTAACGTTAGGCCACCGCTAAGTTGCCGTTTTAATATTTAATTGTTAGTATTTAGCCTATTGGGACACGTGATTGTAAGCGAGTGGAATCATTAATACATCTTGAAACTAAGGAGTCCAATTACATATTTGGCGGCAAATTGCGTAATTAAAAAGTAAACACGCTCTTGAACATTGGCATGCTACGAAGTCTAATGACATTAAATCTACATAAAATAAAAATGTCATTCATAAAATAAAATTGTCAATCTATAGGGCGCCAATAATGTCTGGAAGTTCTGTCCTATCCTTCGTTCCATTTTAGGAAACATACGACCAGCTTTTTTATTTTCTATATAATTATAATACATCAACAAAAAAATTTAGACTTTCTCCTCCGTTTGTCGATCGATTGTTTTTTATATTTCTTTTGTTTGTTTTTGAAAAATTATTCTTCTAGAAAAATAATGTGTTATGAAAAACTTATTATAAATTCTTTATATTATATGCAAAAACAAACCAGTTCAGTATCCTTTTCTGCCCTGTACGTACGTCAAGCATTTTTTTTATCTTAATTTTTTTTTTGGTTGCTCTCCACGATCTTTAGTTTTATTAATAAAAAAAGTTCTAAGCACAATTTTATTTAATAATTATAGTCGAACTACATCGATTCAAAACGGAATGACGTTGGCTATTTCCTGTTATTATTGTAAAAAGGTGGTCGAATATTTAATGAAATCTGACGCAATATGTCTGATAAATTGGTTCGGATAACAAGGTGGAGACGATGAATACAAAAACAGAGCAGTACGTGTAACTGAAAATGTGACTCGAGTTCCAAAGGAGAAGTTATAAGCCAAAAAACATTCCTTATCAATTATCAGTTTACTAGAAAACTAAAAATTCGTGCGAATACCTAAAGGCTCATCTAGTGTAAGTATAAAGTAATTGTAAATTCTTTTAGTGCTAACTCAATAATTTATTCAATTATAGTAATCATCCCTAACCAAAAAATAAATATTTTTTTTAGACAAAAGTAATTTTCATGCTGTTTTTATACTCGCTGCTATAAAAATATGAAATTCATATAAAATGTAACTTGTTACTATGGTTTATATGTATATAAAATACACGTTTCAATCAAATGATTCAATACAATCAAATATTTGTACTATTGTATAATTAGTGTCTTGTGATGCATCAAGCAAACTTTGTAAAAAATCAAAATTTAAACTTTGTTCTTTTAAATTCTATTTTGTATTCTAAAACAGAATCATTTTAATATAAGTTTTAATTTTGTCAATCTCATAATTTTTGTCAGAGTCTTAGAATGATTTTAGATGGATATTTAAAATCAGATCTGTTTTTGCATCCATTTTGCACTTGAAGGACATTTTCTGTTTTTAATGGCAATAAGTATAGAAATGCGCTATCTTCAATTGTATTCTACGTTAAAAGTACGCTATGCATTTAATCCAATTAATGAATATGTACGCAAATAAATGTTGTTTATGCAATAAAGAATAATAATAATACACATTTCTAACTTTCACAACATGTTTTATAATAATTTCAACTATCATTTTTATATCAATGTGGTATTTTCAAAATTGACGTGTGACATCAGTTTTTCCAGTAATAAATCTTTCCATCGACCTTGACGCTTGTGAGATCACCAGCCGTTGAGATGTAAATTATCGTTAAATATTAATTTATTGACACATAATCAGGATTGGAATTTTGTATATTTATTATTTGGCAACCAATAATATATTTTTGTACAAACAGCCAATCCTTTGGACGTTGTATGAAATTTTTGATGTTTTACACACATTATTGTGTATTAGGATTAACACAAGGAGTTTAACATGCAGAAATTGAGGTTCCGAATGAGTTTATGGCACTACCCTCCACCTTTATAGGAAAGGAAATACAATACAATTTACTTTCGTAGAAAAAATAACTTTGACAGGATGATTGGAAAGAGGCGTATGATTTTGTAATTATGTTTAGGTGTATGAGTAACTGTAGTTCGTTATTGTTAACACATTCAATACTCTTACACAGACTATTACTTTAAATGCTTGACATATATTCATATATTTTTTATAATTGTGTTTAGTGCCATTTACCTCTAACTGTCATGCATTTGAAATAATTTTAATTTTTACAGCACCAAACTGTAGAATTAATGAATGACTAGTTGAATATTTAAAAAGAAATATATTTTCTTATATTTGCAAAAGTGAATTTTTTTGGAAGCATACGGTTTTTTTTAGTTAAAAACACTTTTCGGTGTCTGTCTTTATTTTCAACTGCAAAACAACATAGCCAAGAAGTAAATAAGTATTCATAACTACGTAGGTAGTGCCATGAACTACAATCAATCCATCACTCGCAGAAGTATATTTTTATTGTTTTCATGTGACTAGCTTAAAATAAGGCAGTTAGATTAAGGGTAGGCATAAACATATTGATGTCCACCTTGTAAATAAGCTCCTTTACACATAGGTAAATATACACGTCATATGAACAATTGTCTGTTTTATTTCAATTACTAAACCCAATTTTTCACTAACAGGCTCGGCTCCGGTTGACTTACCTTCTGTACAATAGAGTACATTTATATGTATCACACCTTTGAGGAAAGCATAAATCTTGTACACAATAGTTTGCAAAATAAAGGAATATATGATTTCTAAAAGCATTATGACTAGACGTTTAAAAGAAACATATCGATTATAAGTTTAAATAATGCTCCGTCTCGTTTCACACTCTTGTTTGCTGTTAACACATCGAACCACCAGAAAAATAAATTGTAATCATTCAATGGAATAAAACTGAATAATTTACAGTATTTTGGGAAGTAACTTTGGATTTTAACCTACAGTCGGACATCAACATAGCTAATCTCATGGATAATGTTCGAACGGATGTTTGTACTGTAAGAAAAATCCCTCAGAATCACTTGTATAATACTCGCAATACTGACTACTTTTATAGTATTTATTATGTCTTAATGCAAAATAAATCAATGGATATCGACACCGTTTCTGATAGCAGCGGCTTTTCTGAACTATTAATAAATGATATACATTACAATGTAATAAAAAAAAATATATTATCAAATAATTACAATTAATATATAAATATATACATTTATATCCTGTTAAAATATTATATAAGATTTTTTTATTCCATATAAAACTAAAATTTATTAATTAATTAATATTTGAAAACACTATATTACTATCAAGTGTCATCTACTACAAGTTAAAAAAAAAAACAACGAAAATTTGAACAAAATATATATAAAGAGAGTAACCTAATAGTAGGAGTTAAAAACGAGAAATTTACATCAATTAATTAGTTACTTTTGGGGAACAGGTGTAGATAAATTTTTTTTATAAAATCCCAATTCGATCTCTTGCTGCTATATATATATATATAT
>PDGT01000016.1:0-12508 GCA_003671415.1 Megathymus violae | reverse complement strand
TAATAATAAAAAAAAATACAAAAAAAAAATACGTAAAAAAAAATTATAATAATAAAAAAAAACAAAAAAAAAATACCACGCAAATTGGAAAATATCAGCAAAACAGAATTTATGTGAGTTCCTAATCATAAATCAAGAACATTTTTTAATTTGTGCACCATTTTTGTTACAAGCAACTAGAAAAGTGTATACGGTTGTTATGGCAATACAACGAACCAACGTCAATTCTACAAAACGTCATACATACGCTATTGTTACGATACAATTGTACTAAAGTTGCCAAAAAAAGATAATTTAAAAATTACAAATAACTAAGAGAAAAAATTAAATAAGATGACGTGCGTATATTATGTTGTTATGAATTTTTATAATAATTCTAATGTTTATACATTGTGCTATATAACAGTGCCAATAAAACCGTGACCGAAACTATTGGATATTCGAAATCGTTACCGAATCCGATAAAAAAGTTTCGGATAGGGACCGGGTCTGAATGAAACTAGTAATGCCAGGTTTTCATCGGCCGAGCCAATATACTAGCAGCAGCAGCTAGCAGCTCTCATTTTTAGATAGTTTATAATATTATGAAATTTTTAAGACTTTTGTTCTTTTCTATAACTGTAATACCAGTTTTTACCTAGAAATAAAGTCAGTGTTACCTTGTAAATAAAATATATATTTTATGACTCCTACATCATCTAATATCCGTAACCGAAATTATCCGATACAATCGGATAATCCGAATTAATTTCATATGCATAACCGTAATCGAAACCGGTAAAATATTATTTATACATCCATTTCGGTATCCAAATCTGAAATTTCATATTCATAACATCCCTAAATAACGCAATATATTTTATTGATAGAACATAATATTTTTACTTTATGATGCATTATCAATTGACTGTTCGAAAATAGTAATAGCACGGAATAGTGTTGAAATTTATATTAATATTTAATCATAAAATTATGCGATATTAATTAATAATTATTAAACTATTTCGCAATAAAATTCTAAGGCAGCGTGGCCGAGTGGTCTAAGGCGCTGGTTTTAGGCACCAGTCCGAAAGGGCGTGGGTTCGAATCCCACCGCTGTCAAACTTTTCAAGTTTTTTCCGGCGTTTTTATCAAATCTTATTTAAAAATTTTAATATTACATCATTTCACTAATTTTTATAAGAATAAATATAAATTTATTTGTATTCATATTATGAACATGTATTAAATATTGAGTAAGGCTATTTATACAAAAATGTTAAATTTACAATAATGACAACTTGTTTCAATATTTTTAGCGCAAATAAAGATATATAGACGCGATATCTAGCCGTCCGAATATTATTATGACCAGAACAATCATAATAGAGTTACAATACAAATAAGTACGGTATGTAGGACAGCTGTTTTTCTTAAAAGAAAATATTTCATTATAACACCACTCAAACTCAAATGACTGCACAAAACAATATTATATAGCAACTAAGTATTCAAATTAAAAAAATGTGCAACTTAAATTATTATAACTTTAATATATTTATATATTCATTGAACTATTACACTCACTTAACTGCAAATTCGGCCATGCTATATAATTCATAGCGTGTAACTAAACTGGCTCCATTAATTTTAATTTTCTCATGAATCTAAGAGAAGTTAAGTTCAGATAGAAAGTCCTGATTAGAGGATTAATTAAAACTGGTTGTCATATTAGTTATTTATATTTACCCAAGTCAATTAATTAGCAAAGTTCATCCGCCCACTGAGTAACTGGTTTACTGACGTTAGAAATCAATTTCACCAAAATCTAATTTGTACGACATTTGTCAGTTTCATATTCAGTGTGTAGCAAAACTTTCTATTCAAGTTTCGTAGATTTACTTGCTGCTTGATAAATTATTTTTGCGCTATATTTTTTTGTGAGGCGGCTAAAATAAAATGTTTTAATACTTTACAACCTATAGTGCAACAATTTATAACGTTTATAGTAAAATAATTCCTTTCAAAAATTATATTCTAAATCAAAATTTTAATAGAAAATGTAGTTGTTTATAAAAATCATTCTTTTTTAATTTTGGCCTTAAAAATTATACAAAATATTTGTATAAAAATATCCGTATACATATTATTCTACTTGTATTACAAATAAAACAAAATGATATAGTAGCAAAAAAAGTCTGCAAAAGATCTCTCCGGCGGTGAATCGAACCCCGGTCTCCCGCGTGACAGGCGGGGATACTGACCACTATACTACCGAAGACTTATTAACCATATTTGAAATGTGATAATATCTTAGCGTGTTTCCTTAATCCAGTTTAACAACAATTGATTTTGATTTAAATTTCCATGAATTGAAACAAAATATACACGTTCGCTAACCCATTCAACAAACTAATTAGGAATATTATACATATTTAATATTGACAATATTTATTATTGATAATAAGTTTGACATTATTTTAAGGAAATACATTGACAAGATCACTTGTAATAGGACATTATTACATCTCATATATTATTTTAACATTTTTTAATCGTTCGGAAGATTACCTTCGGCAAATATACAAACTCACAAAATACGCGCTCGCTCTTTATAATATTAGTATAGATTTCGGTCTCAAGTCAAAGCCGGTTTTTTTTTGTTAAAATATTTATTATATGGACAGCGATCACAGCCGAACTAACCAGCAGTTTGCTATTGTAATTGAATTATTATCTGTACCAAAAACGTCGTAACTATACGCTACTATATACAAATGAGGACCAAGTGGCTACGGAAACATAATTTAGTTTAACGAGGTGTCTTATCAGTTGAGCTGTGACTACGACGAGTCTCTAAACATTATAGGTATATGAGTACAATCCACGATAACTTAAAATTAAAATCATAAAGCATACGTCCGTGATAGTCAATTGTTTTATTATGAACACTTAAATTATTAGCTTCTTCTATTTGTATATATTACATTAGGTATGTTACTGAGCTATGCAAAAACATCAATAATTCCAAGGTAATTAAAAATAACAAAGTATCTAGTAATAAAGATTTATCTGCAATTCTACTTAACTTTAAAATATAATTAATGAGCACCTGTTTAGTGTTTTTATTTTACACAAATAAATAAAGGTTACCTAGTCAGTTAATTTTGTAGATAATTATCATCACAATCCATAACTGTCCCACTGCTCGGATTCTTTTTCCTTTTTATAAGAGATATAAGCCACAGTCCACGCCACGGACTTGTGCGGATTGACAGACGTTATTCGTCTTCGAAAACGTTATAGAGAGCTTTCCAAGGTCCATCATCGAAAATAATTCATTTATAACATGACTGAAAAACAGTTATTAACAGGATTCGAACGCAGGTTCTCGTGCGATAAACCGACATCAACATTTTTGGGTTCACACTGAAATTTTGTTTATATCTATAAGTATATATTTTTTATGCTAATAACTTGTATTTCATTTAAAATATAGCTTAAATATAAAGGTCATTCAACTTGAGTGATGTTTGATGTGTACCAAGTAAAAAAACTTGTTATAGCAAGCTTTACACTTAATAAAACTAGCAGCTTGAGATGAGATCTTTTAAAACCAGTAATAAAATTTTGCTTAACGGACCTTTCATATTATTAATTTGAAGTTCATGTTGAAAGAATTCTTATCACAAAATATTACTTACTACAAACTGAATGATCGTTTCAGAAAGTATTCGATTATCAGTTTCAAATTTCTTCGTAAGTAAATGTTTTTCATAACTGTGAGTACAAAATATTGTCTTTGGACGTTTCTTGTCGCTCACGGTCTAGTCATTGTATGACTTGTAGAAACCTACTACCAATTAATGCATCTACATAAAATCCCATATAAGCCGACAGGGGAGGCAGATAGTTGGTTTTGTCATAAAATTGTTATTTCTTAATTATATTTATTGTCTACAGCTATTGATTAAGGTGCTTTTCTATTGCCCTCATAATTAACGCCAATACTTGCAGGTAAAACAAATTTTAAATATTCCATTCGTAGTGCCTCACCAGGGGTGATTGGAATTAACCGATCCTTCTACATCCAGCTAGCATCAATTTCAATGTCTCATTTCATGGAGTAGCTCGATGTTATCTATGTTAGTGTAATATAAGTAAGTAGTTCAAGTTACTTAAACTGTATAGCGTTGAGCTGGCATCGATACGTCAGTGTGAGGTTATTACGCTCTGGTGAAATCCAGTGCGGATCGGTGGAGGGGATAAGCAAGCTAAATGGACAACCTAAATAACCTATTCAACCAGTACAGGCCTCCGACGTAGCATAACGATAACAACAACACAACTAGCCTCATGAACGATGAAGTCAGTACCATATATTTTTGCCGCTGTCAATCATCCAATTAACGACAGCGTGCGCAGTTGCTCAAAACATAGTCGTTCACTTACGTTTCAACAAGCCTTCGGGCAACCACGCCTCTCAACACTACAATTAGACCATGAATAGAGAGGCCTGTCATAGGAATCAACAATTAAACTAGCCATCAATCTGTGCTAGGTTAGAATGCTTTACTGATTTTATCGCACGAAAAAACTGGTCACCAGTGATGGAGTTCCGTAAATTTATTATGATTAATGACCGTCACGGACCTTTTGTTTCAACGAAAAAAACATATATAATATATGAAGGTATAAACTAAACTATTTGGCAATAGTATAAAACAGAGTATTATTTTAAAATTAATGAAGCTTTATTACTATGTACGTACTGCATTATTTTATACTATCCAAAAGATTTTGAAGCGGTGTGTACCAAAAAATCTTCTATAATATCTTTTACATAATTTTTTTTCAAATTCAAATTCAAAATAATTTAATCATATAGGTATTTAGTAAATACACTTATGAACGTCATTTTTTGCTTCTACCACCGTTTTGAAAAGGTGCTTTAACAATGAGGAGATGAAACGGCGAAAGAAACTCCTCAGCACATCTTTTAAGCAACATATGGTAATTACAAAAGTTTAAAGTTAAACCTGTGCGGAACTGGTTTCGACACTAATTTTGTCCAGGCATCCTTGTCATTCATGTACTCATCCATACTATAATATCCTTTGCCTTTAAGTTGTGTTTTAATGCGACGCTTAAAAGTTCCAATGGGCAACTCGCATAACGACTTAGGAATCTTATTGTAAAAAAGAACTCCAATCCCCATAAAGGAACTCTGAACCTTTTGAAGACGAAATGCAGATGTAACCAAATTATGCCTATTTCTTGTTTAATGATTGTGTGTATCACTTTTCTGCTTATACGTATTTATTTTTTTTTTAATAAATACTAAATTACTATATATATAGTGACTGGCTACGGTGAGTACACCTATTCTTTAAATTTTTCTCTTAATGACTCACGCGACTTTAATATATCACGTGGCTTAATAAATCTTTCAAATAGCTTAACCAACAAATTTGTTTATTTAAATAATGAAAAAGAATTCCCGTCTTATATGCGATGCGGGCTGTAACAGTTAATGGGCTATAATGAGTAACTCGTAATAACTTACCTTACCCTGGGATACTAGCAGTACCAAATTGGATAATTAAATTTGTCGTTTTGAGCGAGGCTGGGCATAATCTTCCTAAAATGAAAATATTATAATATTATATTACATTTCAAAATAATCTAATAAAAAACAGGTTAAATAAAATTAATAAGTAATAAAAAATACACATTTAGTTTATAGAAACTAGTTCAAAATAAAGAGCTGTTGACAGAGAAAGTTAAACAGTACAACTGATCTACTAGTTAATTGACAATCCTTCCAACAAATATTAGCGAACAACTTTAAAATATAAAAAATAAAGATTTCTTTCTTGTAAAGTTCCTAAACATTTACTCTGAAAGTATCCTAATATTATGCTACTTAGATGTAATAGATCTGGGTTAATGTGAGCTAAAATATTTGACCTAGTCCAATATTGTAAATAAATTTTCAATATTGTAATAGTTGACCTATTTTTATTATTCTCTTATAATCACTGGTTTTTTTAATACTTAACTTTTCCTTAACATAGCAAATTTGGTATTTACATAAAATCATAACTATTATTATATATATTTTTCAGGTAATGAAATGAAATATTTTAACATCTACAATAATCTAAGATCCTCTTTAAGTTTACACATAGCAAATTTTCAACTAACTTTAATATTATTGATTGTAATTCCAAAACCCAAATCATACATTTCGAACCTTAACCGGTTAACCGGACAAATAGATTAAATACAAGTCCACACAAAAATTACTTACCCAGTTACTCACTTATCTGCGAATGGATGAGATAGGCCATTTTCTGAGAGTATTTAGCTGAACTTGTAATATTATATTTTTAACCGTATTTCAGTTGAGATTTATTATCTACCTACTTCATAGACAAATTAATTAAATAAAACTTATCCTACGAGTATATGAGTCTCAATATATTTCTGTCAAGTCTTGTGATCAGTTTTTTAAGCTACGCAAAACAATTTAATGAGGTTTCATCGACATTTGGACAAGAAACATAAATCTTCTGTCGATGATAAAACAGTATATTTTATATGTCGCATAGTTATTTAACTGAAACCATTAATATAATTAAGTCATAGATAGACTTAGTTGCGTTTTATTTATCTACCTACATATGTTAAAGATCATTTTTGAATGTTTAACAGTTATAAAAAATGCAATATTTTTCTGTAATTTCCTGCAATTTTATTAAAGTACGCAAAATATTATGATGCAATTTTATTATCATTTAAAAAAGGAACATACATTTTCGTTTGATAATAACAACACCATATAGATTAAATGTTACATTATGTTCAAAAATAGTAAGTTAACGTCGAATGAAGCGGGCGGGTAACGGGTAATTTAAATTAAACCCACTTATGAGAATAATATTGGTATGACCTCTCGACCCCACGTCACCGAACGACGGTTATTTGACCATGATATCATATCGCAACATGCTCGTCACTGCATAAATAATATTGTTTAAGACCAAACATATAATATAACAGTGTTTAAACATGGTAACATTATTAATGTGTTATGTATGTATTTTCGAATTAATTGTTGACAACATTTTTTTCTTCCCTTCCTGTTTTCAACTTGTTTGGTTAGCGGTTGTGTCCTCCATTAAATTTACAATAAAATTCATTGTTTAAAGTTAATCCCGGATTTTATTCCACCAAATATACAGCATCTAAACGAAATTACGCTCAATAATCTTTGTTTTATAATTATAGTTTATCTTTGAAGATGTTGGGTGGAAACTGCACCCTGAGATGTCTAGAAATCCCCTCATGTATTTAAGTACCATATAATTTATATTTTAGCAATGCCAAATTCCTCGCTTCAGCAGAACAACTTGACAGACCGAACGAAGTTTTCAAAGTCGTATTCGTTACCCGTGACTACGCAATAATTCAACCGTTACATTTGACCTAAAGAGCAATATTCTGTAGATTTGGTTAAGAAATTATGTGGACTAATAATTAATCGTAACGATGGTTTTCAACAAAGAAACGCTTGATGCTAATAAAAATGTAATACTTTGTTTCTCTTGATCATGGATAAAAACCAAAATATTTGTCTCAATGTCATGAACATTTCACCGCGCCTGCTAGCTAACTGCAGATGGGTCATTGCACCTACTCGCAAGTCGATAAAAAAGTCACCAGTCATGCAACTCCTTGCGTCCTCATCAAAGCAAATCATGAAATATCTATAACTACCTAAGCGAGGTGGGACTCATCCATTAATCTACCGCAACCCATCAGTGAAATTTACGACTGTCAATTTTTCTAGGTAAAGTTCAGTGTGTATAGGCCATCCTTGTGCTGGAGTGGTGGTCGCCGATCTAAGTATATAAACACGGAGAAATGCTCTCACTTCATCCACTCAACCGTCTGCTTTCTTATAGTAATCAAACAAAATGGCATCAAAGTTCGTAGTGGCCTTGGCGTGCTTCGCTTTGTGTCAATCCAGTCCAGTTATTTTAAACCGTAAGTTATTAAATGAAAAATATTTTGTAATTTCTTTCACTACTTCACAGCCACATCTATGATACATTACTATGGGCAACTTTTACGGTTCAGTCTTAAGATTGTGAATCCAACGTAGTATGTACAACAAGCAATAAAGGCTTGTATGAAATTAATTTCGTAGCATGGTGTGAATATTAAATACCAAATATATAAACCAGGAGAAACATTTCTTATTTATTTTTTATTTTGCATAAGTTCACATATCTCTTTTTTGTAATTTACATCAAAAAAATCACATCACATAATGAAATAACAAACATACATCGTTTAATACATTGTTTATTAGAAAAAATGAAAATAAGATAATCTTTTTTTCAGGTTATGTATACCGAGATGGACGTAGCTTCTCCGTGGGTCAAGCTTATGGCGGCAATCGAGCCACTGGATCTGCATCTATAAATGGAGGTGTTGTTCAAGCGTACGGTAGTGCATCCAGCGATAATCAGTTTATGAGAAACGGATACGGTCAAATCTATCCTGGACAGTTGGTTGCACAAGCTCAAGCTTATGATAACCCACATGCGCCATACGGAAGCGCAAAAGCTGTGGCCGAAGCTCAGAACACTCCCACCTACTACACTCTCCCTGCCCCGGCTACCATCGTTTCATACGAGCAAAATTTCGAAGGGCCCTCTCAAGGTAGCTACGAGATTCAGATTCCCGGTGCAATCGCTGCTGAATCGACCGCTATTGTCAACGGAAACTCTGAATCATCGGTATCCTCGGTAAGATCTGACGGAACTGGCTCAGCTCAATCTTCGGCTCAAACAAACGGAATGGGAAGCTATGGAATAACTTCAACTAATGCTAACACTTATGGATCAAACTTCGGCTCAGCGTCATCAAATGCTAACAACGCCTACGGATCGACAGTCACATCAGCTAAAACCCAGGGTTACGGTGCTGCATCTTCAAAATCCCAAGGAGAAATGGGCTTGACAGCGACTCAATCGCAATCGAACGGCGGTTACGGCGCAGCTTCGTCTACAGTCAACAACGTTCAACAGTCAGTTGCCACTACAGCCAATAGTCAGGGATTCGGATCCGCTTCCTCAAACGCTAACGTCAACAATGTGGGAGGTTCCGTTATTAGTGCCGCAAAAACTAACAGCCACCAAGGTAAAGGCTGGCGGTTTGGTATTCTCTACGACACTCCCTCAACCAGCAGTGCGGGCTCCCTTNATGCTAACAGCCTGCCTACTGACGGTTCTGTTTACTCTGCTGACATCGGATACGGCTCCATCAAGTCTTCAGCCAACTCTCAAGGTACAGGCTATGCGAACGCCAACGCTGACGTCAACGGCGCCGGTGCCTTTAAGACCGCTGCTAACACCAAAGGATACGGATCGGCTTCTTCTAACGTCAACTCTGGCCNTACNTTTGCGACCTTCAAATCCCAGGTTCCGTTTGGCGGATCACGGTCTGTTGTAAATGCTCAAACTTCAGGAAGCGGTTCGGCCACATCTTCCGTCCAGGGAATTCAAAGCGGGTATAGGGTCGTTAACTCTGCAGCCAACTCCTCTGGTTCCGGAACCGCTCAATCCAATGCCCAGAGCTACTAAATAAAGTTGAAGTAAACAGCAACCACGTCAAGACGACTACCAAATCAAATGATAACTTGTCTTGGCGTAATTGCCCAGTGATTNATTTATTTATTTATTGAACGTAAACAGATCTAACCTATATTTGTTGCGAAATACAAAATAAACGAACTGAATTATTTTTAATTATTTCTTTTTATTTAAATTTCTACGCTGCATCACATTTATTATCGTATACATATAGTATGACAATAGGTATTTTTAAAACCTTCCTTTCTTTAAGTACAAAATTCAATTAAATTTTACCAATTCAGAATATTTAGCAACAAACAAAAATTTAATAAGATCAAGGAAATGTTACAATAATATTATCACAGAATAATTACTTGAAACTGGGTGAGGTATTATTTATACTTTTTAATTATGTACATTTTCGTCACTAATAACAACCACAACGCGAAGAATAACGCAGATTTCTAAGAGTCCTTACGTAAACGCACTCTGATATATTATCCTTTTTAAAGAACGCCAAATTTAATGAGTTTTCACATTTCAAATATATGTGTTTTTATTTTCCTTCGCATGNTCGCCGGGATTTTTAGGAGTTATATTATACAGTTGCCTTATTTAAGCAACTCAACATAAATTCTGCCATCACATCTAATACTTAATAGAAATAAAATATTATTATATCGTTCTAAACCTTAATTTGACTCATTGGCGATATACGAAAAGAAATAATTCGTTTCATCAAAGTTTCGGTATAACTTTTGACGACCGGTTTAACGACCCCGTAGCCCAGTTGATAGTGACCCTGCCTGCCGAGCGTGGGGTCCCGGGTTCGATTCCCGGCCGGGGCAGATATTTATGTGACAGATAAATGTTTGTTCTCGGGTCATGGGTGTTTGTGATGTGATAATTNTGTATGTCCATGCCACCCGCAACACAGGGAATCCTAGTGCGGGGGTGTGAGTGTGTAAATGTGTGAGTGTGTAAACGTTTTTTTTAACTAAGGGCTGACAATATTTTTTGATAGCAGAAAATTTAATCGTGCAAATTGCACGATAAATGATGACTTCAGTACTTACATAAACAGATGTTTGTTTCAAATATTTTATAAAATATTGTTANAATATTTCTTTATATATTGTTCAAATAGTTTTTAAAATACATATTATTAAAAAAAATACCATTGTTTAAAAGTAAGTATTTAAACTGTCGACTGCATTTGGCGGTATTTTCTCCAAGATGTCATCACATCATCGTATCCATCTCCTTACATCCATGCCTGAGATCCAAGTATAAACAAATATAAAAATTTCTATTCTCACTTCGCTTCACAAAAAATAATCTTTGACGTTCAACATCTAACCGTGTATCATACAGACTCAGTATTTGTAGTAAGATTGAGTAAATCAATAGAAGAATGGTTTGACATTTACAATACTTTTATTTAACCTAGAAGCGTTCACACACTCACACCCTCGCATTCTCTGTGGTGCAGGTGATAAATATGTACATTAATTTGACATCACAAACACATTCACACGCACATCACAACAAACTTTTATCTGCCACATAAACGTCCACCCCGGTTAGAAATCGAACCCGGTACCAGTCGTTTGTCAGGCAGGGTCACTACAAACGGGGCTTATGAGGTCATCGACATTTTAAATCAACGTGTTACTTTATTTCCTACAAGCGGCCCACCTCGACTTTGCTGCGGTTGAACAAAGTTATCTGTCACGGACTATTATCAACAAAGCCTGGATTATTTATTTTTAATATTTATCACCTACATTTATTCAATTAAACTAAAATTCTGTTTAAGTTAGACTTTTTAACATCTACAGGAGATTTATATAAAATGACGAAGCCTTTTAAGTCCACCAAACCTACCATTACAGCACATGCTTGCTAGGCTGAAAACTGCACGGCTGGATCCTGAAATGTTGTTGGTGTATTTTTTTTTTTGGAAAGATTATGTACTAGTCCACCCGGACAGCAAAATAAATTAAGCTAAGAATCTAATAAATAGTTAAAAAAAATTTAAAGGCCTAATTTTTTATCGCGGTGGGGTAGAAGCAACCCAATTTTAATGGTAAAATGCTTTATAATAACATGAATATTGTTTTTTATTCAATGTAATTTTATATACAGTTTTAGGTAAAGGTTAAGGATTAATAAAGTTTATAGTGAGTCGGCTGTACATAGATATAGTAGTGTAAATTTGCACAAAAAAGAGTGGACACTACGTGAATCCCTTAAAACGCGCTCTTGGGACATTGCGTCCAATGTATACCCGTTGTATCAGGATAATTTTGAAATACATACAAAAAAAGTCAGAGCCACCCATGTTTATGATAATAGATACGTATGTATCTAACATTAAATCATTGTTAACAACTCATTTGTAGATTCATATTAAGATTTCAATTTAATTTGCATAAACAGTATATAAAAATCACCAAAAGCAAGTTCACATCATCACTAATCAAGCGCCAGATTGGTGGTTAGTGGTCACCGATTCAAGTATATGTATAAACGCGGAGAAATGCTCTCATTTCATCCATTCGACCACCTCCTTATAGTAATCAAACAAAATGACATCAAGATTCATAGTGGCCTTGGCGTGGTTCGCTTTATGTCATTCCAGTCCAGTTATTTTAAACGGTAAGTTTGGCAACTGATTAATATTAGAAAAATATATTTATTTATTTAAATCTTCCATTTTACCAGACCAATTCTGTAGTTTATATTTCTGTTACGCATTAATATTTGAGATACTATAATAGAATGCTAAACATGTCATGTCCTGTGAAAATACTTCTAATTTATAAATCTAAATACATCTAAATTGTAAGTATTATTTTTTTCTTCTTCCTCAGGCTGTT
>PDGT01000150.1:315521-337391 GCA_003671415.1 Megathymus violae | reverse complement strand
TTCACGCCCGTTACATACACCTTGATTATTTGATGATTTTTTGATGCGCGCGCGCCGGTTTTCGAACACTAACTCCCTTTTTTGACAGCTGTGCCGGCACGACAGATTAAAAATAACTGTCATCCGTCACTGTTGTGGCAGGTGAGAATATTAAAGATTTTGATCATTTACGGTAACGAAACACTTATAACTACGTATAATGCACTTGCAAAATCAGTACTCAGTTACTGCATTCCCGTATGGGGTGGTGCTGCTAAAAGTACCCTGATAATCTTAGAAAGGACTCAGAGAGCTCTATTGAAGGTAGCATTTAATAAACCATTACGTTTTCCAACATTTACACTACATAATACCTACAACATACTAACTCCACGCCAAATTTACATACATAGTTGTTTAATGAAAACTCATCGAAAACTTTCATATTACAATAATTTATCTTATAAACGCCGAATTCTCACCACTTGTAAAATCCCGCGATGTATGACCAAATTCAAACAGAAACAATTCTCGTCCATGTCCTCTTCTCTGTACAACAAATTTAATAAAAAACTAAACATCTACCACTTAGCCAGGTTTAAAATTAAAAGCTTAATTACAACACATTTATTAGACTTAAATTACGAGGAAACTGAACTATTTATTTCCTCTACCTGCATATAGCCGACATCAATTATACATAAATAAAGACAAAGACGTTAAAATACAATCATACCCACACACACATACACACTTGAACACACTCACACACACATTTATACATAAACACACACACACACACACATACACAATCGTGCGCGCGCACATTTCGATCATACACAACTACTGAAAGTAATGATGTACTTACCTTTTAAATTGCATTACCTAGTATTAATGTTTCAACTTATTTTCTTAAATGTATTTTTGTTGATCAACACTGTCTTTTGTCTTGGTGGATGAGCGGGGTACTTGTAACACAGGTCTTGAACCAAGTACAGGGCCCTTCCGACTAGCGTGTGTGAATGTGTTTATATCAATAAAATATTTTTTTTTTTATAAAGCTAGAAGAAAGTACAAACGATGTTCAACAGAGAAGAATCTCACTGACTTTAAGTTGCTTCGAAATCGCTGCAATCGTATGTGTAGGGATGCCAAGAGACGCTATTTCCATGATTCTCTAGTTAACCTTAATTCTGCTGAGGTGTGGAAATTTCTTAAGGAAATTTCTTAATTGGTATTGGAAAATCGTCAGGTTTTACTAGCGATAAGGTGAATCCAAATGATCTAAATAAACACTTCTCGCAATCTCCGGTTTATTTGGATTTATCCTCCAGGCACAATACCTTGATGATGCTCTCAAATACACCAAAGCCAATTTTTTCACCGTTCAGCTTCGCAGCAGTTACGGAAGAGGACGGTAAAAAATCAATAGATTCTTTTACTTCGTCTGCAGTCGGGAATGATAATCTGTGCTTTAAAATGATCAAGTTAATACTTCACAATGTACTTCCAGTCATTACTCATATTTTCAACGAGTCCTTATCCAACGGTAAATTTCCTTCGCAGTGGAAACAAGCTCATATTATTCCATTACCTAAAGTGAATAACCTTGCCGCTCTGTCGGATTTCCGTCCTTTTCTATCTTGCCCTTCATTTCCAAGGTATTAGAGCACATTGTCCATAAGCAATTTTCAACTTTTATTTTCTCAAACTCTCTCCTCAGGTCTTTCCAATCCGGTTTGCGACCAGGACATAGCACTGTGACTGCACTGCTCAACGTTACCGACGATATCCGTATGTCCATCGAGGAAAAGTGTCTTACACTAATGGTACTGTTGTATTTTAGCAGTGCATTCACATCAGTTGACTTCGACATCCTTACTGGGATTCTCAGCTCCATAAACGTCTCATCTTCAAACGTTGCTTGGTTTAACTCTTATTTTCGGGGTCGCTCACAGCGTATCCAGTATAATGAGGTTGTCTCTAACTGGTGTGACCTCGATACATGTGTGCCTCAGGGTGACGTTCTTTCTCCGTTACTATTTTCTGTATTTATAAACTCGATCACTAATATAATTTCATCCATGTTTCACCTCTATGCAGATGATTTGCAGCTTTACAGGCAATTTGAAGTTACTGACGTATTCACTGCAATTGATAAAATGAATCATGACCTCATTAATATTAAGAAATGAGCTAAAGCATTTGCTTTAGTAATTAATCCCAAGAAATCGAAAGCAATTATCATTGGCTCTAAGCACAAACGAAACTGTCTGGACCTTGATAATTTACCTGAACTCTCTTTAGATAACACTCCTATTAGGTATTCAGATACAGTTAGAAACCTAGGTATTGTCTTAGATGCCAACTTGTCCTGGACTGCTTATGTTGGAAAGATGAGTCGTAAGGTTCATTATACCCTGCACTCACTCAAATGTCTCCAAAATTTTCTCCCGTTGAAAATTAAAATATCGCTGTGCGAATCTCTGCTTCTTCCGATATTAGACTACGCCGATGCCTGCTATTTAGACGTCACAGAGGAGCTATAATATAAGCTTGAGCGCTTACAGAACCTATGTATTAGATTCGTATTTGGGCTACGTAAATTTGATCGTGTTTCCTATTTTCGCAAGGATCTCAAGTGGCTTCCTATTCGCTTTCGCAGGAATACTCGAATACTTTGTCTCTTTTTCAACATCCTGAAAAATCCATCCTACCCACCGTATCTTCGTAACCGCTTCACTTATGCTCGCCTCTCTATTGCACCATGCAGATCTCATATTAAATCCCTTTTAAACTATCCCCGCCACAAAACTTTATCCTACTTCCACTCTTTCTCGGTACACGCGGTTAGACTCTGGAATTCATTGCCACCCAATGTCCGTGTATTAACGTCAATTTCATTATTTAAGAAGGGAGTAAGGGAATATTATTTCTCTCAAACGTAATTTTCATTTTTTTTTCTTATCTTTTTGTTTTGTTCTATATTATTTTACTTGGTCGACATATATGTATTCATTTATCTATCTATATATTATTACAGTACATTTTCTAGTTTACCTGGTTTGTTTAGCCTTCTGACTTTCCATGTATTTAGATTCAACTCTTCTTTTTTCTTATTCAGAAAGTTCCTTCTTTTTGTATTCTGATCTTCTTCAGTAATCATTTTAAAATCGGTGAGCCCGGCAACTCTTCGACGCAGAGTGCTAATCGGTTCACATGGCTTTTCACTGTTTTTATATTTCGACATGACATAATGGCTTACAAAGGACAATCTTAGTGTAGTGGAACCCCAGTTTCCTTCTACACCAGTCAATTAAGAAGTTATTTAGACTTCAAGGCCGCTGCAATCACTTCTGATCGGTTACCCGACTAGGTGAAGAATGGTTATACCGCCATCTGTTCGGTCGCCATAGCACCGTCTGTTGTCTAGCAGGGAGCACTACGATGAAAATTGTCATCGTTATCCAAGGACACTTGCAGGTGGGCTTGATATTTGGGCCGGTTTGTTGTTATTCCCTTTTTCCCCTTACTCCACATCTACCGTACAAAACTACTCGCAAGCTACCGTAAAACAGTTTTTACGTTTTTCGGCTCCATTATCGGAGAGCAAGCCAGTTGGTCGGCTAAACCTCGACGTTAGCTTTGGTTTTACGAACATCTATTGGTGACCGTGACTACTTATCATCAGATGCCCCGGCTGCTCATTTGCCATCTATCAATATAAAAAGTTACCTTTACATATTGATTCGCCATTAAGTGTTTTTTTTAAATCGTGATTGCATCTCCCTAGGTTCTTAAGTACATGTTTTTCTTAACTACTTAATTACCTGTTACCTTGTAAAAATAACATGCACATTTTATTCTTGACCCCGATAAATACCTCATAAAACTGGGAGTGGATAAAATGTGCAGTAATTTTGCACTGGACTGCAAGTACCTACGTCATTCGCGCCGCATTCTTAGGTTGATAAAGGTCGTTGAACTAACGAGTCACCGCTTTCAAGTAAACAATCTTTTCATTATCTAGAGCACTAACAGTAATTGTCCTTTCTTATTTGCATCATTGATTTTAACCAGCCATAAAGGACGTGGGACCCACAGTTGGAGGAATTAACTTGGAAACTCCAACAACAGACTTCTATCAGTTTGAATAAGGGAACAACAACGTATTATAAATAAAATTTATATAATAAAGGTTTTATTTCATTACTACTCACATTTTAAGAATTAGTGACGATAAAACAATTTTTTAGCTATGATATATATCGCAAACAAGAGTAATCCGCTTCGCAAGTGGCTTTTGGATACTTTATTCGAAACACGTTAAAATATTTCACAGTTGATTTAACGAGAAGAAATATGACGAGACAGACAGATAGAGAACCGATGTGTACCTGTATCATTGGCATTTTAATGCGAGCGGTACAGAGCCCAGGAATCTTTGACAAAATTATTATTATTACCTTGTAGTGTTGTAGTAAAAGATTTAGAGATTTTGAAGATAGAATGTGTTCAAGAATTCCTGGCGGTTACAATGACTATAATACAGGAGTTACAAGATTAAGAAACGAAAAAGAAGGTCACTTGTAAGTACGAAGCTAGGCCCGTAGCTTCTCTGGCGTGCAGCGCACGGAGACCTCGGCGACTGGAGCGTGCGTTTAGGGCGCACGAGACGATCGGAGTCCCCGGCGTTAAGTGCACGGAGACCTCGGCGCCACACGAAGACCGCCTTAACCAGGCGTGCGTTAGGGCACACGAAGTATATAGATACCGGAGTCGGAGAGTAATAAAATATTTCCGGCTAGAAGCGCGAGACTGTTTCGTATCGTAATTGTGACTACACCCGCGAGACTGTTCCGATAGAGACTTTCAGCATGAGACTCCTTCAAGTTACCACTGTTGTGACCCACACTCGAGACTGTCAGTGTCGAGATCCAAGAGTTGCGGCTCACACGCGAGAAAAAGACTAATCCAATCTCGTCACAGCTCGCCTTTTATATCTCACATTTTCTCAAATGATTCTCTTATTGTGTTCTATTTACGAATTTAAAATTTCTTTTCAGCCTAATAAATAACATTAGCAAAAAGGATAAAAATTATACAAATTAAAAATAAAAATTATCATGATGACAATAATTTAGGACATTTGTCAAATATTTGACAACTATAACAAAACATTAAAACTAATAAAATATATAAAGAAGTTGCAGAATAAATGGATAAAAGATACAGGAAATTATAAAAGAAGTTAACCGAAAGAGTACTATAAGAGTTACAAACTATGCGAGTACCAAAATACTAGATATAAAAACATGTAAGTATCTAAATACTACAACCTTTACAGAAGCATTGCTTTCTGGGTACTAATATATTTTAGTAGTAAACGAAAAAAGGACTTGCATAAGTGTATTTACAAAATACTTAAATGATTAAAAGATTTTCAAATTTGAATTTGAATTATGTATTTAAATCAACATATATGCATAAATTGTTTTTTAAACCATTTTCAAGTGTCAACAAATTTTTTTTTATAATCTTTCATTTGTCATATCTCCCCTCGACTAAAATTACATCTGCCAACTAAATTTACTGATTTGTTTTTAATCTAAACAGAAGCTAACTCGAAAACTGTATTAATAAAATTTTTAGAATTCGCAATTTAGCGCATGCTCTACGGAAGTTTAATTTCAATAGAACACTTATGTTTTTAGAGTAGACAATCAGTGTGGATTTGTGTAACTTTATTACAGAGCGGTACTCAGGATCAAATAGAATATTTAAAACGCCTTAGTCGTTTCAAAAGCATTTAATCTAATAATACGTACTAAACGAAATTAATAAATCAAAACGTTTGACCTTCAAGTGATTTTTGATGTCCTCGCTACGGAGACGGGGGAATCAGATTTTGTCTTGTCTAAGCATATTATTAAATATGTAATGTTTGATAGGGTACGCTTATGTGTTAGCGTGAACATAACTGCTTCTTTATTGTATACACAAATTAATTTACAAGAGTACAAAAGATTTCTCCTCGTTACACTTTTTGTAGCTAATTTTTGAGCTGTATATAAATCAAAAGAAATATCGTGAAAGTAGACAAGCAAAGCTACTCAAAGCAGTAAAACAATACGAAAATCTGTTACCATATTTATAATCCTTAATATGACCCCTTCCCTATTTATGGAGACTGAGACAGAATATCTTATTTTGTTGGTTACAAATTAAAACCAACTCAGAAATGTTCAACACATAACAATGTTTTTTATTAACGCGCTTTTTATTCTGATTTTTATTTTTCATTATAACTGAAACGTATAATTTCGCTTCACGACAAAAATAGAATTGAGGTAGACTGACGGCATCAAAAAGCTTTGTAGCTCTAAAGCCTTATCACGAGCCTGTGCCGTCGGATCGGTCGGATCAACGTGTCAGTTTCGTGGACACGCTTCGGTTTACAACCTTTGAACACGTGTTGAATGTATAATATTGACGTTATGACAAAGTAACGGGCCCGACTAGGAACGCCTTTCGTCGTTTGATATTTCTGACGAGATCAGATTAACAAAAGGAGTTATACAAATCGACAACACCAGATGGCTAGAGGTATTTCAACATGTGGTTGTCTTATAATAGGAACAGGTGGATTTAGCATACTACCTAATTATTACCATAAAGCTATGTTTTCAGTTTTAACGCTTTTCTTATATACCCAGAGTCTCACCATCAAAAAAATCATTTGGGTATTTTGGTATTTGCTTTTTCGCCATTTACAAAGCAAGTTTTAACCTGTTCGGAATCAGTTGTGGTATTGTTAATTTCAGGCGGCCTTCTCACTCTTTCATCAGTCTTCTTCATCAGTCCTTACGGTGACTTTAAAGTTATTAATGTGTAACCGAAACAATCGCATAACTTTTGTTATGAAGTTAGCCGCAGGACGTACACACATCGCTTCTTGAGCGCACTTCCCACGGGAAACTCCGGCGCCTGTTATTAGTTCCGCTGACAAATAACAGACACACGCACAGAGTTGATGCCGTTTTAATAACTGAAAATCTTACTTGATATATATCCCATTTACCCCTCCATACCCACATGTATTTTACTTTTTAACATTTTAGTCCATGTCTCTGACGTATATGTATGTTCGAAATTGCAACCTACTCTCTCCAGCGTATACATCAAAAAATTTGGAACGTAAAGACAGACGGACATGTAAGTGATAGGACAGCGGTTCCTTATTCTATCAGATGCATAGAACCTTAAAAATACAATATATTATTTTAAAGCAGAATTATATCGAGATGTTTTATTTATACGTTTTATGTTAAACGCTACTATCTCGTTTCAAGCACCATACATGTAATTCAATACCACTGATAAATAAGTAGTGAATACATTTTAAAATCCATTTCCCGGACATGCTTGTGATATAAGTGAAGTGGCCTTCGACTAAGAACAGTAATACATTTTCAAAGGTGTTCTCTGACGCAGGTTTTTATTCATTTTTACAGCATAAACGTATGAGAAGAAAAAATATATCAACCTATAAAAGATATTACGTAAAAACTCAACTTCGTTAAACAAAAGCCTTAGAAACCGAACAAACCTTATGAAATGAAATGAAATAATATTTTATTCGAAGTTGGTTTTTACAATCAATTTTCGAACGTCAAACTACACCATCGCTTCAACAAATCCCTACCTTGAGTGGTCTCGAAAGAAGAAGCGGCAAGAAACTCCCGAGGAGGTTTTTTTCCTACTCACTTAATATATGCTACCGATATATTACATTATTTTCAGGTTTGATTAAGGTAGTTAAACATTTTAAATACCTACTCATTACCGACAATTTTCGGAACAGGCAACAAAATATGTGTAACTTAAAATTTAATTTTGAACGTGACACTATTTTAAATGTTTGGTGAGTAAGGTGCCGCCACGTGTACAAACGTAGTGTAAACGTAAATTTATATTTTACACAGCGTCACGTAATCTGTATAAAGTCGGAGTAACGTCAAGAATGTAATTTTCATATTGGTGTTATTCCTGCGAACACAAACGGCCAAGCAAAGGGATAAGTCAAGAAGACTGTTGGTAGATAGATACGCTACGTTCAATCCAATCAAATATGATAATAATTAAGGTATTTAAATTTTGTCGCGTGTGGGACTTGTTATCGATCTCAAATATATAATGTATAGAACATATTATTATGATAAATATTTCAATTAAATTTAGCGTTTTGTTAATTATTTTAGATTTTCTTTTTGAAGTCGATTATAATATTTTTAATAGCTTTTTAGTTCTCCATTTTTAGTGTAACTACGTAACTAATTAGCCCGGTATTATTTAATGGGATGAAGAGTTCATGCACTTGGTTATAAACGCCATAGCTGTCGTACACAGTACTAAGTAGTTTCTGTCCACTAATATCAATGGTATCCCTTAATTCCTGAACATTAAGGGCTACTGCTGTTTTTGTCATCAGTTCAGTGTCATGGTATGATGATTCCTAGAATTAAAACTTCAATGTTGCCATTGCTATGTAACCGATCCCACAAGCAAATAGCTCAATACACGGATGAATTATTTTAATCCCTTGACTGGTTGTATTTTTTGAGTCCAAGATACTTCATCAGACTTTCTGATTGTCAATGATGGACTGGTTTTATAATATAAATGTTACCACAGCTTAAAACTGTCGGTGCTCGAGATGATCGAGAATCATTTGTGGTATGTACAATGAAATAAATGCTACCTAATATTATTTTTTATTAAACTTTAATAGAGTAATGTAATTCCATTCAATATAGTTTATAGTATCAGGCGTTACTTTGCGGAAATTCATTGTTATTAAATTAGTATTAATTTACTTTGCAAAAATCCGCAAGCACAATTCGCGGCAACCTTTGCAGTTTACACTCGTAGAGTCCACTCACCCTGATGATGCTCCGTTTCGGAGCAAAACACGTGTTGGTGACGGTATGTATGTTGGTATATACTTTTATTTATCATAAGTGCATGTTTTCCTTTGTGGGAGGGCGGTTAGGACGGAGGTTCTATGCATGTATAGAAGTTTACCATCATACAATGTGCTGGCGGATTGCTGCAAAGTAAATTAATATTAATTTAATAATTCCATTTACGAGTAAATAAGATTATTAATTGACTTACCCAAGTATTATAGACCACAGCGAGGTCGGATTGCTGCTAAAAAAATTGTTGATTAAAAATCTTATATAGTGTCACAAATGACATCACCACCGCGCCGTCGGCTAACATGTTGGTGGGAGGGCCGCTTAGAACTAGTTCTTCGACCCTTGAAATCCTAGAACGTATTAAAATTTCACGCTTGACCCTAGACGCAGGGTTATAGCCACCCCGACGAGTAAAGAACTCTGCCATCCTACGCGAGTACCGTCAGTATTAAGCTGTGTAGCACCGAGACCAGCCACCAGCAACAGGAAGGACCGTTCGCTGTAGCCCCGACCGTCGCCGAGCAGAGTGCACTGCGAGCGGAGAAGGTTGGACTCAAGTATGCGTGGAATAACTTGCACCCCGAGAATTATTTCAATAGATGAATATTTGATTATACACTTGGCAAATATTTGCTATCAATTTTATGACAGCTTTAAAACTCAGTTGCTTTAAGTTAGTTTAATATTTTATGAAGTAATTTCTTAGTAGGTTTTTGCTAACCCTACGTATTTCTCCAAGTTAACGGTCAAGTTTATATCAAGAACGTTTGCGTTAGAAACCGGATTGCAACGATTGACTCACTCAGACAAACGTAAAATGTAATGGTTTTACTGACCGTACAAGACTGTTAAGGATTGTGACGGAACCTCTATGTTTCGTAGTATTAGCGAGATTTTATAAAGAAATACGGTACATACTGTACTAAGCATGAAATAAAAAATAGCGAAGTGTATATGAGAAAATCTATTATTAAGGACATTTATTAACGCAGTAGAACCCAAAAAAATAGTTAGAATTTGTGCCTCTTTGTCTGTACGTTCGTACGGGCTAAACTCACAAACGGCTTATTCGATTTAATTACGGTTTTCTCTAATGTATTGCAGTAAGCGTCACTTAATATTTTAAGTTTGTTTCATTCCAATTCGTCCATAAATAAAAAAGTTAGAAATTAATACATGTATTTCTAATTAACAGAACGAGAGAAACCCAGTCCTCAAGCAATGTAGGTGTTTTTTCTAAGCCTAAGGCACTTTTTGTAAAGCGAAGCGAGGGCATTTGTTACTATAATAACATAGTAAGAGTACCAGTCATTAAATAAGCTGTCATTAAGAATACTCCCCGTACATTGCAATGGAATTCTTTTCACTTGAGTATAATATAAATTGTATCCCAATCGTAGTTCTCCAACAGACCGAACAATATTTTCGATCGTTGTGTCATCAGTACTGAATGTTTCGGTTTGTTCCGTATTCCATCCCATCTTGTTTACTACTGTATTGTTCTGCAGATCAATTTTGAGGAAAGTAATCTCTGAATCCAGTCACATGTCCTGGGTCAATGCCATGCAAAGTTTTCTCAGGTCACTCGCTTCCAGCACACTCAAGTCTGCCGTTTTCCACAGCTTGAGAATTGGCGACTGTGACACGATGCAATGTCGAGACACATCTGATGTGGTAAGCCCATGGAATCCCGTCCTGGCAATGTTCCACACACCAAAGAGCTTTGGGTCCTTGTCTCTATTTAAAGTCGTATCCAATGAATGTTCCGTTACTGTAGCTGGACGATAACCCTGGGTTATGATGTACAGATACCGTTTCTTGAAGCACTTTGCATAACTTCTGAAAATTGCAATGGACTGAATATTTTATTTGAGTTACACGATCTTAACCTAATTATTGCAGCGTGTTCCCACCTGTGCTGCGTCCACAACGTTGGCGATGTTACGCCGAACTGACATCATTTTAAATTTTACACGCTATAATGTTGCACCGCCGTTAATACTTTGTTGAGATTCTGCTGTGATCATAAAAAAACTTAAAGATTACAAATAAATTTCATATTCGATTCTGCGCCAACCTTTAAAAGATCTCTTACAAACATATGTATGTAATAGGCTTTACAGGTTGGTAGGAAAACTACTGTATAGCCGCGTTTACTAATTCTGCCGTGATAATGTGTTTCAGCTCCAAATAGTTCGAGCAGCGACCCTCGTAAAGTGAATAGTGCTCAGTTCTTAAGTATAGCCAGTACACCTTGGAACTCACTCGTCGTGTCAAATAAAGTTACTGTATAACTATATGAGGTTATCTAGTGGTCGATCCAGATGGATTGTGTGCCCAAATCGATATTTCATAACAATATTTTATACATATATGTGTGGATATATAAGTGTGTACACCATAGAGTTAATATACTAGTAATAGAGGAACACAGTGTGCGAGTGAGATTTCGAGCTTTGCGGAAAATCCTACTTGCGAGAAAGAGATGCAAGAAAATTTACCGTAGGACTGTTTTCAAACTATTTACTCTCCATTACTCTCTTGTCAAAAAATTGCTATTTGTTATTTTATTAGTTTCACTTCAATCTTTCTATATTTTATCAAACTAAAAATAGTAAACATAATGGTGTCGTGTTCAGTATTAAATTGTAGGGTTACTTATAGCAATAACCCAAACACAGAGGCAACACACAGGTAAGTACTGATAGTGCAATACTACTTTCACGATGCTTATTTCCATAGAAGTTGATCTTAAAGTTATATACATTAAGATTAATAATATGCAGTAAATACTGCATTTTATGAATAATAACTTATTTTTTATAATTATGTGTAAGATAAAAAGATATTGTGTACGTGAAAATGATACCGTTTCGTGTAGGACTTGCACAAAATCTATCGATAAGTGGATAATTTTTAAATAGGTATAAATAAATATTTTTTGGTTTTACCTAGATTTTTTCATATTTTACCTTTTTAGTTTCGGTTACAGCTTGCAAACACATTGGAGAGAAAGTAGATAGACTGATATAAAGGTGCATCTTTGGCTTTAGAATAGTATTAGCTTCTTAAATTGATAAAATTTGGCGAATTTTATATTTGTTATTATTATGATATGACAATAAACAGCGAATGTGATTTCATATTTATTGACAAATTTTTCTTCTTCAAGGTTGCCTGTAAATGCAGTCCAAAAAGAAAAGTGGATTCGAATGTTAAACCACATAAGTAGGGTTCCTCACAAAGTACACAGTAGACATTTTAATTGCAACTAGTTTGTTCTAAGAAATCACTGACATGTTAATGAAGAATCTATACCTCCAAAATTTGTTGGTTATTTCTTTTCTGAGGGCAATAAGTTATATTGATTTACATCAAAGAATTAATTAAAACCAATAAGCATTACTATTATTGTTTTCTTTAGTACCGTTTAATCACGTTTTGTTGTCAAATAAGGCCTCTCAAATAAGGTTAAGTTTATAAGAAGCGAAGTAAAGACAAGTTACTAGGATTATCATGGTGTTATTAATTTAACATGTAATAATTAATTAAGAGAACGAATTGTATATAGCAAAGAAACCTGTGATGGAATAGTCGACATTCATGTCGATAATACATGGACGTGAATTTGACATCACTAAAAGTCACGCACATCAGTGTATTTTTCATACACATGCACATTTATGTTTTAGTGACGCGATTTTGAGATGAGTGTTCCTCTATTACGTAACTCTATGGTGTACACCAAACCAGCCGTGACGTAGTAGTTGTAGATGTTGAACCGATGTTAATGAAACAAGTTGCAAAGTTGCAGTGTACTACTACTACCTACTACGCGTGTGGGCGAACTTATCTTTTAAATTTAATTCCAAATAATCTTTAAATTGAACTGCTAAATTGTTTTCTATAAAAAGTGCATATTGTAATATACCAACATTTAGGTAGTGCATGGTTATAGTATAAAGCATGGTAGAAATGAGTGCGAATCTATATTATGAATATAATTTCAATTGCAATAGACAAAATTATGTGTTTAAAATTGTATGTTTTTCTTAGTTTAATAATCGACAAACGAGCAAACGACCCATCTGATGGTAAGCGGTCACCGTCGCCCATTGACATCAGCCAGACCAAAGGTATCACTGATGCGTTGTCGGCCACGAAATGAAAAGAAAGAAAGTACTGGCTTTCAAGCCACCAGCTGGAACACGAGGAGTCGTTTGGCGGCTGACTCAGCATAAGGGTCGTCAGGCAGGCTTATAATAATCATATTAATACCAGCATATTAGTGACTTAATAATAATATAATATAATCTTAATAATAATAATATAATCCTTACACGTATCCCTACCACCAAGTAGGTTGGCTGCAGTCGCGCCTTACGACACTTTGGCCTACCAGCATGGGTTTGAGGGGAATATTCTAATTCGCCTCAATAAGACCAAAATATTTCTATTCCAATGTATTTCTACGCTAACGGCAACATCTGAAACCATAGCCCGTGGGTGAGAAATTTATGTCAACAGAAGACAAATGAGTGGACAGTCCACCTGATGGTAAATGTTCACAGCCACCCATGGACACCTGTACCATCAGAGGCATCACCAACACGCTGTCGGTCACTACCAAAACAAAACTATCTCCTAGCGTCCCAACATTCATCTACTTAATACGTCGTGTATTAAGACTCAATTGATCCGGAACAGTCACTGCACTGATACAACAAGCCACGCCTAAATTGTGACGGTACTTGGGATACCCCAACTTGGCGACATTTCATTTTGATTCAATTTCAATTTTTCCGGTTGCCGAGTACGCACGCATACATCATAATTTATCACTTAAAATGATGGATTCAGAATAGTTCGCCGGTACGGCAGCCAACGAATAAAGAAAACAAACGTCATTCTATTTCAAGGATGTGCTCGTATCGACCTACTTCAGTGTAAAGCAACGCAAGTGAAATTTAAATAACAAAACGATACAATAGGCGATTGCGCACATCTCCGTCTCGTCTGTATGAATCTTTACTAATAATAGTGTAGGCGACTGAGACGTAAGAATATAATTTTTTATAAACTGTTATCTGCCTGTTTTTCTGAACATTAAGCTGAACAGAAAGATGGAGAAAGTCCCAAAAATGTTGCCACTATAAATGAGAACAAAAACAATAATTCAGAGCAAATTCAAAAAAATAAATTCATTGCATTTTAATAAACACATGATACAAAAATCTTGGTAGCGTGATTCACATTTCGTTTTACTAACGTCATCTATCGGTGGCGTGGCGAATTAATATTGAACAATGATGACTGAAATTCGACTTGGATATTGAAATTTTAATAATTTAAAATATAAGATCGGTATATGTAGATGCAGTACATCTCTTCTCCTGCTAAATTGAAACGCTTCTGTACCCGTTTTTATTGACTAAGGAGAAACGATGAGCGAAGGCTGACTCGTTTAATTAAGTTTAGAGATACTTGCATGTTGTGGTAAACAAAACTCTTAAATGTATATTGACCTATGAATGGATAACACAGGGTATTACTGTAACAACTACAAGAAACTAGTTATATACGAATATTACAAGTATGTTATATTAAAGTTGTGCAATCACAATGGTGAGCACCTACATTAATCAAAACGTTGACATAGCCGTTCTCAATTACAGTGGAATGATCCAGTCCACACATGACACGGCGGACGCGGTCAGTTTCTAATAAAGTCTGGTGTCGTTATACATATTTAGATAATGTCGGTAGTGGGCTGGCTCCCGTGTTGTCGCGGTATGTACACTATTTATAAACGATTTGATGTTTACGATCGTATCGACTTATATCGATTTGTAATTATCTCGTTTGATTCAATTGTTACAGTACATACATATATGTGTTATTGACAAACGGCACCCCATGTACCCGCCCGGATGTAATCTCGTCTTTGTTCTGTGAATACGTAAATCCTTGGTTTTGAGTTGTGTACAACGCTTTTTTTTAAATAAGCATATATTATATAAATATGACTTCAACAGGATGTGATGACTCTCGAAGGTGACAATTCAAAAAAAGAATAGAATCTTTATCTCTGTTTCGTTCAACAAATTGAGTGCAAATAAGCAATAAATGCATAATAGATTTACATATGTTAATTGACTAGCGGACTGCCCGCGCTTCGCTTCGGAAAAACTACGCCCCACACTAAGAAATAGTGCCTACTTTATTTTAAATTAAATTATAACTTTTTTATTTATGGACGGATTTCAATGAAACAAACTTTAAGAATTAAGTGATGCTTACTGCAATACATTAGTGAAAACCAGAACGAAATCAGTTAAACCGTTTCTAAGATTAGCGCGCTCAAACACACAGACAAATAGGCAAAAATTCTAACAACTGTTGTTTTTAGTTCTATGGCGTTAATAAAGGCCCCTAATAACAGTTTTTCTCACATATCATTCATGTACAGAAAGCGATCAGTTAGAATTATATTATATGTATAGATTGGTTATGACATTCGATTTGTCAAAATTCAGTCATTATCTCGTTTTGCTAATATAGGGTTCATATAATAATTATAATAATATATTGAGGAACCTTTATAATGTCTAAGTGTTAAGTTGCTATCGGCAATAATTTAGAACTGATCTCTTTCATCTACACTTCAATTGAATAATAAAAGAAAATCTCCAAGTATTGAAGTAACATTGAATAAAACGTTTCCAATATATGTATACATTGACACTTCCTCAACTAGGACATAAAGAGCTCGATACGTATTGATAAAAGATACGCTGCAAAGGATATATCCGAGTACGTGAACGCAGCTCAAAGCGAACATCACACAGGAGATACGACATCAGAATATATCGCACCGATGTCCCGACTTAGCTCATTATAGACGAGACCATTGAACCAATCCATCAACCCGCTTGGACAGCAGTCAACGGCTTCAGCAACGGTGAGAGAGATAAGTTGTGATGAATCTAATAATCACATTTATTTTTGGGAAAAGAGTATTTCGCGAGCTGTAACAAGAATTTATCGTGATTCCCGTCGACGTGTTCATATTTGAACGACTTTTAAATTAAAGTTTAGTCACGTGTAAATGCTTATTTTTTGCCAACTTAATTGGTTTACACATACGTTCACGTCGCTTTTTCAATTGACAGATAAAAATTTTAGCTTCATCTTAGCTTAAAGAGTTTATTGTTTGGCACAAATAAAATTTCCTAATATCAAATAATAAGACTGGTCGCTTTATGAAAAGTGATCCCAATGTCCATGGACACCCGTAACACAAAAGGCATCGTACCATTCGCGGCCAAGAAGCTGGGAACTCGCTTTTTACTGGTTGTCTCATCTTGTAACGGAAACTTCCACCATTCATTAATTACAATGACTGGGGGTCTCCTGTCACAACGAAAGGAGTTAAGGCCGTTGTTGGCCCCGCTGGCCAAATGCAGATTTGCAGACTTAACACACCTTTGACAACTTCATTTAGATTCCTTAGGTTTCCTAACGATGTTTTCCTTCACTGCAGCAAGTGGTAATTAATGAGTTATACACACACAATACACCACTCACTATTTTATACATCGATATAGAAGTAGCAAATTCTTAAGCTTATTACTACAAAGTCAAAACTTCGTGCTTTACGTTAATACCGACCTATAGTCAGTCATTACACTAATGAGTAATTTTGTATTGACTTAACACAGCGAGAGGCGCGCCCTTACTCAGAATATGAATGTTTGTTATGTTATTATGCCACTGAATACACCAGATCCGTGTATTAATATGAAAAATGAAAATTATTAGCGTTGGTTTCAACTCAATGAAAATCATAGCCTCAATTCATTACTTTATATCTCCCTGCCAGCTCGGTTTTCCTACCAGGCAGGATAATACTATTGTCGTACTGGTATGTAATGACTGTAATGTTGCATAAATATACGACGCAGCTGCTGTCCGTTTGTTACGGTTGACGAACAATGATTGCACTATCACTTACAAGTAAACATAACTTCCGTTAGAAATAAAAAAAACAGACAAAAAAAACAAATAAACAAAATAACATGAGAACTAAATGTGTTTTATAGTTTTACACTTATATATACTTAATAACATTTTTCTTAAACTTACCAAGTGTCATAGCGTGTACATGTATGTCGATATCCGTGGATATACTACACTGTCGAACGGATGTGCGAGGCATTGTTGTTGGTATTCTGAGGGAAAATTTAGATAAAAAATGCGGACAGTGCAACTGATAGTTTGTAAAGGAACATTATGTCGGCAACAGCTGTCCCCATTCCTAAATGAGTCATTTTAGAACACGTGAGACAAGACTTATAAGAATATTTTTTTTCAAGTTACCAACAGAATATCTCACAAATCTCTTTTGTATCTGTTCAATGCATAGGATATGCGTTACGTAATGAGGATGCCGAACACACTTCCGTCCTCCGAGGCTGGTCTATGTTGTTTTTCATTGCAATATTTTTTTACCTTGTTGTTGCATCCTACCATTTTTGAGGCCTTTTTATAACGTAGTGAAAGTGCGGCACAAAAACAATTTTATTGAATACAAATAATTTATTATTAAATACAATATCTAGGTCTTTTATGTTATATACTTCAGTGTTTGTTTCATTTTTGATTTCATATTATGATTGGGTTATAGTATTTTCCCTGGAAAATTTTATATGAAAACATTTATTGAATTCCATGCCTTTGTATGCACCAGTCTGCTAATAAATTAATATCACTCTGAAACTGCAGAACAGCATTTGTAATTTTTTACACTTTATATCATCGGCAAACAATGACGAGGTAGAATGTGAAGAACACTCCTCCTCAGTCGCTCACCCTTGACAGAGTGGTCATGGTTTCATGATGCTGCATCTATTTTGGTTGACGCAGCCTCAGCGATGCATCTCTACTTGTTGCGGTCTTCAACATTACGGAAACATTGGATAGTAGTCGTTGAAAAGCACTACGGTAAATCATTTATAAAAACCCTAGATGTGAACCTTGTGGGGAAATTACTCGAACAGCCGTTAACAACATCAAATAATGAACGATCAATAAGATATGATTTGACCCAGTTGTAGATTTTTTTATGTTAATAGCCGACAAACGAGCAGACGAGCCACCTGATAGTAAGTGGTCACCGTCGCTCGTGGACATCGACAAGACCAAAGCTCTCACTGATGCGTTGTCGGCCAGGAAATGAGAAGGTTAGAAAGCAAATACTGGCTCTCAAGCCCGCAGCCGGAACACGACGGGTCGTTTGGCAGCTGACTCAAGCATGAGGGTGGTAGGCTAGCCAGGCAGGCTTCACGGAAAGATAATAATACTACTAATAATGTTAATGACTTAATAATAATACTGATAATGTAATCCATACGCGAAGCCCTACCATCAAGCAAGCTGGCTTTTGTCGCCTCTTACGACACCCTGTTCTGCAAGCATGGGATTTGGGGGAGTATCCTTAGTCCCCCCAATACGGCTAAAAATTTACTTGCGATACCATATAAGTTCAGCTTAGTAAGTAAAATCTGGTGATTAACCATGTCAAGAGCCTTACTGAAGCGGGTATAAATGGTTTGTCCCTTGACCCTGATATTCTTCGGCGCAGGTAGCAAAGGTTATGCACGTACACCTACCTCTTACAAACCTATTTATGTTAATTTTTATTTATATATATTTAGAGACAAAGAAGTGACAGCATCACTGTTCGTATTGCAGAAATCTAACCGAGTGATATCCGTATTAACAATCGCAGTATGCACAGAAGAAAAATGCAGGGCAAATAAATTTGAAATATAATTGCTGTTTACAATTTACACAGTGCCTTTACACAATTTCTCTCTTCTTCCTTCTCATTTCCTGACCGACAACGCATCAGTGATATTAAAGGTATACTGGTCTAGGATTTACTGATGTATGGGCAACGGCGACCACTTACTATCAGGTGGCTCGTCTGCTCGTTTGTCAGCGCTATTTACATAAAAAAATGTTACGATTTACCATCTGAGAATATAGCTGTATAATTACTAGTTTCACCTCGTATTTTCTTAACTAATAACCAAACATATGTCAATCAATCGTTCATATATCAATATAATCACCGGTAGAATTGAATACCACTTTATACTACAAGTGAATTATAACTGAATCTAGATTCCATATCAGTTTAATTCATCATAACACCGGCGTATTTTCAGCTCCATTTGCTTTTCGATCGACCATAACAGTAATTTAATGACGGCCGATATAAATTAAATTCATATTATCAAATTTTGCACGTGACTGGTTTTAATTTTACTGTAACAACTATTTATTTATTTTGGTTTAGCTACAAATAATTACTTCTGTTCCTTGAACGTTTTTAAAACTATGGAATATTTATAGCTTTTTTAAAGTTCGGTGAATCCTGCGGTTATGTTTCTATGTAGTATCTGTGCGTCTCTCCGAATATACCGACAGAGCACAGTTCAAATTTTGTACAAGAATTGAGAAAAAGACCCAGTGGTACACTTATCATATAATTAATAATATATTCATTATTTTTTGGATAAATAAGAAAGTAAAAAAAAAACTTTTGTCAAGAGCTTTGAAATACGAATACAAAAAAATATAGAACAGGAAATAGAAAGCGTGATTTTGTCATCGTGACCGATCGAGTAATTGTCGGGATGCTAAATTAAGTAGTCGTAATGGTTGTCCGTTTGTATATTGAGGTTATACTTTTTTATGACACTATTCATCAAACTTTCCAATTTTACTCCCCGCCATCTTGAATTACTAGACAACTTATAATTTTTATACAGTTATAATTTAATATCTTATTATTTAATATCAATTACTACATTTTCATAATTAATTTTGAACTTCACCAACCGGCCATTCTAATGTTATATATTCTCGTATTAGTCGCTTCTTTAAGTAATTTCACTTTATTTTCTCACCTCCCTAGACCCTAGACTCAATGAAGATTTCTTCATCATCTGAAGTTTCACTTAAGCCTTCTTAGAATCAAAATTTGATGTACTGGGAATTCATATTGACAAGAACAGTGAGATCTAATTTGGTCAGAGTCGATTTTATTCCGATATTATTAGATTCCGCTACTGTACACCACTGAGCAGCCCAGTAGGTATGTGCAGTTACACAATTACGTAATATATAGTTACACTATTTTGGGAGCAGTTAAGCGTTAGATGAATACCACACTGAAGATATTTTTAACAGAGATTGATCCATGTAATTTAGTATAAATTAATTGAAAATACTTACAAAATATTAATAAACATTTCAAGTTGACTTAATACTCGTAGGCCGGGGACAAGGTCTTTATAATTATACATACAGTATACAGTTGTAATAAATAAAGATGGGTTTGATGCCAATATAATGGTGTTATTAAAGAAATTTAATTAAAAATATAACTAAATATTAAAAAAAATTAATGTTTACTGTACATCAAAATAAATGGACCCAGTGAAGAAATTCGATGCCTTTTAAAGTATTATTACATAAAACATAAAAATTACGTTTGCCCCGATAAATGTTTGCGTCACCAAGAGTAGCATAAAGATGATTAAAAAACGTTTTCAGTTTCGACTTCAATCAATCAACTTCGATGTCAAAATGAAGCTGGCTTTGGTCGGCCTGTTAAAGATAAAGTGAATACATTTTTTAAAGAGTGGAGCAAGATCGGCGTATTATATATATTACCCCCAATCCCATGCTGGTAGAAAAGGAGGTAAGCGGCGACAGAAGCCAGCCTGCTTGGTGGTAGGGCTTCGCGTAAGAATTATATTATCAGTATTAGTATTAATTCATTAATATTGTTATCTTTCCGTGAAGCCTACCTGGCTGGCTACCACCCTCCTGCTTAAGTCAACCGTCAAACGACTCGTGGCGTTCCGGCTGGGGCTCGAGAGCCAGTACATTATTTCTTACTTTCTTCTCATTTCCTGACCGACAACCTTTTTGAGGTTCATGGGCGACGGTGCCTCGTCTGCTCGTTTGTCAGCTTTTAACATAAAAAAACGACCCTGCAGAAAACATTGGACATTAACCACGAAACAGTCTAGACCCATTTGAAAAAGTTTGAATACATTAAAAAGCCCCCATATTTGGGTGCCACACGAGCTCTCTGAAAGGAACCTATTGAGCCGTGTACTCATATGCAATTCTTCACTAAAACGTAAAGAAATCGAATTATTTTTAAAGAGATTGATTACTGGTGATGAAATGTAGATCATCTAGTTCAGAATCGTAAAAAGGCGTCCGTGTTCGGGGGTCGGTCCAGCTAAGCAGACTAGCGAACTCGGCGTTAACACGTGGGGTAGATTATAAGAGCATCGTTAATTATGAGATTTTACTGTCGGAGAACACTGTCGATTCAGATTTCTACTGTCAACATATGATGAGACTCAATCAAAAAATTGAGAAAAACGGCCGTAATCGATCAACGATTTTCACTTGTTTCGTTCTCTTCTGAATTCTGTGTTGAAAGATTGAGCTATCAAATCTTCTTGTCTAATTTTTTTTAACTAAGGACAGAAGGTATTTAATTTCTATTTGAAATACCAAGGAAACTTTTTTTCCAATCTTGAAGATCAATTGATAATTCTTGGAATTCTCGATTGTCAAAACATAAAATTTTGTCAGACCTAATAATTGGGTTTATTAGTCAAGAAAATAGTACAGAACAAAAATGTGAAACGTGTGCAGGTCAAGCCAGTGCACAGCACGCAGTAGTTGGACAATCCGAAGATTTTTTTTTTTATGTAAAAGGCGGGCAAACAGGCATACGGTCCACCTGGTGGTAAGTGGTCACCGTCGCCTATGGACACGTGCAGCGTCCAAGGAGCTGCAAATGCGTTGCCGGCCT